>JARQOC010000007.1:53498475-53611647 GCA_033576535.1 Allobates femoralis | reverse complement strand
AACTGATAATATTATAGTTTTCAAGAAAGGCATCCAGGCCCTTCTTAAATGTTAGTAGTGACTCACTCATTACAACAGCATGTGGCAGAGAGTTCCATAGTCTCACTGCTCTTACAGTAAAGAATCCACGTCTGTGATTATGATTAAACCTTCTTCCCTCAGACGTAGAGGATGCCCCTTGTCCCAGTCTCAGGCCTAAGAGTAAAGAGATCATTAGAAAGGTCTCTGTACTGCCCCTCATATATTTATACATTATTATAAGATACCCCTAAGCCTTTGTTTTTCCAAAAGCTAAATAACCCCAAGTTTAATAACCTGTCTTGGTATTGCAGACCCCTTAGTCCTCTAATAACTTTTGTCGCTCTTCTCTGGACCCGCTCTAGTTCAGCTATGTCTTTCTTATACACCGGAGACCAGAATTGTACACAGTATTCTAAGTGTGGTCGCACTAGTGACTTGTATAGAGGTAAAATTATGTTCTCCTCATGAGCATCTATGCCTCTTTGAATACATCCCATTATTTTATTTGCCTTTGCAGCAGCTGCCTGACACTGGCCACTAAATGTGAGTTTGTCATCTACCCATACACCCAGGTCTTTTTCAGTGACAGTTTTGCCCAGTGTTTTACAATTAAGCACATAATTATACCTTTTGTTTCCTCTGCCCAAGTGCATGACTTTACATTTATCCCCATTAAAGCGCATTTGCCATTTAGCAGCCCAAGCTTCTAGTTTACATAAATCCTCCTGTAATATAAAATTGTCCTCCTCTGTATTGATTACCCTGCAGAGTTTAGTGTCATCTGCAAATATTGAGATTCTACTCTGTATGCCCCCTACAAGGTCATTAATAAATATATTAAATAGAAGCGGGCCCAACACTGACCCCTGTGGTACCCCACTGTTAACTGTGACCCATTCTGAGTGTGTTCCATTAATAACCACCCTTTGTTTCCTATCACTAAGCCAGTTCTTAACCCACTTACACATATTTTCCCCTATCCCCATTGCCCTCATTTTATGTATCAACCTTTTGTGTGGCACCGTATCAAAAGCTTTTGAAAAGTCCATATACACCACATCCACTGCATTTCCTTGGTCCAGTCCAGAACTTACTTCTTCATAGAAGCTTATTAGATAGTTTGACAGGAACGGTCCCTCGTAAAACCATGTTGATAATGGGTCATGAGGTTATTTTTCTTCAGATACTCCAGTATAGCATCTCTTAGAAAACCCTCTAGGATTTTACCCACAGTAGAGGTTAAGCTTACTGGCCTATAATTTCCAAGTTCAGTTTTTGTCCCCTTTTTGAATATTGGCACCATATTTGCTATACGCCAGTCCTGTGGTACAGACCCTGTTATTATGGAATCTTTAAATATTAAAAATAATGGTCTATCTATGACAGTACTTAATTCCTGCAGCACTCTGGGGTGTATCCCATCTGGGCCCGGGGATTTGTCAATTTTAGTGATTTTTAGACGATGCCGTACTTCCTCTTGGGTTAAGCAGGTGACGTTTAATTGAGAATTTTTGTTATCACTGATCATATTGTCTGTCATGGGATTTTCTTGTGTAAATACTGTTGAAAAAAAGTCATTTAGCATATTTGCTTTTTCCTCATCCTCATCCACCATTTCACCCAGACTATTTTTAAAGGGGCCAACACCATCATTTTTTAGTTTCTTACTATTTATGTAGTTAAAAAATATTTTGGGATTCTTTTTACTTTCTCTGGCAATGAGTCTCTCTGTCTCAATCTTTGCTGCCTTGATTTGCTTTTTACAAATGTTATTTAATTTTCTGTATTTATTTAATGCTTCATCACTACCTACTTGCTTTAATTCCCTAAATGCTTTCTTTTTGTCACATATTGCACTTCTTACCGCTTTATTTAGCCATAGTGGTTTCCTCCTATTTCTAGCATGCTTATTCCCATAGGGTATATATTGTGCACAGGTCCTATTCAGGATGCTAATAAACATCTCCCATTTGTATTGTGTACTTTTACGTCTCAGGACATCGTCCCAGTTTATTGCACTAAGATCATCTCTCAACCGTTGGAAATTTGCCTTCCTGAAGTTTAGTGTCCTTGTGGCCCTCTACTACACGTCTTAGTAAAGGATACTTGAAAGCTTATTAAGTTATGATCACTATTACCCAAGTGACCTCCAACCCGTATATTTGATATGCGGTCTGGCCTGTTGGTTAATATTAGGTCCAGCAGTGCCCCCCTTCTTGTTGGGTCCTGAACCAGTTGTGAAAGGTAATTGTCTCTTATAGTTTTCAAAAACTTATTACCTTTGCTGGAACTGCAGGTTTCTGATCCCCAATGTATTTCAGGGTAGTTGAAGTCCCCCATAATAATGACTTCTCCCTGAGTCGCTGCTTCATCTATTTGCTTTATGAGGATATTCTCCTCCACTTCCATTATTGTTGGGGACTTATAACAAACCCCTATCAGTAATTTATTATTTTTTCCCCCTCCCCTTATCTCCACCCACAGAGACTCTACATTTCCATTAGATTCACCTATATTATCACGCAGGATGGGTTTTAAGGATGATTTTACGTATAAACATACACCTCCTCCTCGCCTATTTGTACGGTCATTTCTGAACAGACAATAGCCCTGTAAATTAACAGCCCAGTCATGGCTCTCGTCCAGCCAAGTCTCCGAAATCCCCACCATGTCATAATTATTTTCCAACAAAATCAATTCTAATTCCTCCATTTTGTTGGTGAGGCTTCTGGCATTAGTGTACATGCACTTTATGCATCTCTCTTTACCTCTATTCCTTCCTACTAGATTGACTGTTCTAACCCCACCCCCCATGCCACCCCCAATTTTATTACTTGTGCCCAGGTTACTGTTTACACTATCTTCCCCTCCTATACAATGAATACCCTCCCCCCCAATCCCTAGTTTAAACACTCCTCCAACCTTCTAGCCATTTTCTCCCCCAGCACAGCTGCACCCTCCCCATTGAGGTGCAGCCCGTCCCTAGCATAGAACCTGTAGCCAACAGAGAAGTCGGCCCAGTTCTCCAGGAACCCAAACCCCTCCTTCCTACACCAATTCCTGAGCCACTTATTTATCTCCCTAATCTCCCGTTGCCTCTCTGGTGTGGCACGTGGTACAGGCAGTATTTCAGAGAATACTACCTTGGAGGTCCTTGCCTTAAGCTTGCAGCCTAATTCCCTGAAATCATCTTTAAGGACCTTCCACCTACCTCTAACTTTGTCATTTGTGCCAATGTGCACCATGACCGCTGGGTCCTCACCAGCCCCTCCCAGTAATCTGTCAACCCGATCAGCGATGTGCCGGACTCGAGCGCCAGGTAGGCAGCACACTGTTCGACGATCCCTGTCTTTGTGACAGATTGCCCTATCTATTCCCCTAATAATTGAGTCCCCCACTACCAGCACCTGTCTGTCCTGCCCTACTCTCCTGTTTTCCCCCTTACTGGAGCAGACACTCCTCTGGCTTTCAGAGGTCATGCCCTGCTGCAGCAGTGCTATCCCTGAACTCACACCCCCCTCATCTGCCAACATAGCAAATTTATTGGGGTGTGCCAGATCAGGGCTAGCCTCCCTGGCACCCTTCCCTCTACCCCGCCTTCTAACTGTCACCCAGCTAGCTACCTCATGGTCCTGAGGCTCCATAGTACCATCCTCCCCCACATCTATCCCATTGAGCAGCTGTTCAGTGAGCAGCAGACTCCTTTCCATATTGTCTATGGATCTCAGCGTTGTCAGTCGTTCATTTAGATCCAGTATCTGGGCTTCCAAATGCACAACGTACTCACATCTCACACAGCAGTATGCACCCTCGACCGGCTGGTCAAGGAATGCATACATGTGGCAAGATGTACACTGGATGGCATTGCCAATCATGGAGCTCATTTCCTAATGGGGATTGCACCAGACAGAAATGATAAGTAAAAAGAAATGCAAAGTATTAATAAAATACAACCAGCAATTCAGTAAGTCCTCCCTTCCAAACTCCCTTAATCCAAAGTCACTGAATCACAAGTCACACACTTACTTCTGTCGCACTTGCTCTGTCACACAAAGCTCGCGGTCACACTCGCTAGAGAATCAGATATAAAGAGGTTGTTTTTTTTTCTTTTTTTCCCTTAGCAGCAAATCAGCCTGTATCTCAGTGCACTTCCAAAGGTTGTGGCAAGCCCCATGCAATGTCTATGGGGCTTGCGGTAAGTGTGCTGCAGGTGCGGTATCGTCACTTGCGGCAGATGCGGCCGCGAAAAAAAACGCAGTCAGTCGCGTTTTTTTGCGGCCGCACCTGCGGCAAGTGCCGATACCGCACTTGCCGCAAGCCCGCATAGACATTGTATGGGGCTTGCCGCAACTGTGCGGCAAGTGCAGCCGTTATGCGGTAATCACGGCAGATGCGGTTTTTTCACCGCATCTGCCGCAATCGGCGAAAACCGCTGATGTGAAAGCAGCCTTAGATAACACCATGCTCCAAATCACTGTATTCTGCTCATAAGGAATTGTCCATTGGATGCTTTTCTGCCCTCTGCTGGTGAAACTGCAGAATCTCTGCCTTGGTTTGGAAAATACAAGGTGGGCCATTTATATGGATGCACCTAAATAAAATGGGAATGGTTGGTGATATCAACTTCCTGTTTGTGGCAAATTAGTATATGGGAGGGGGAAAACTTTTCCAGATGGGTGGTGACCATGGCGGCCATTTTGAAGTCGGCCAATTTGGATCCAACTTTATGTTTTTCAATGGGAAGAGGGTCATGTGACACATCAACCTTATTGAAAATTTCATAAAAAAAAACAATGGTGTGCTTGGTTTTAATGTATCTTTATTCTTTCATGAGTTATTTACAAGTTTATGACCACTTATAAAATGTGTTCAAAGTGCTGCCCATTGTGGTGGATTGTCAATGTAACCCTCTTCTACCACTCTTGACAGACTGATAGCAACACCACAGAAGAATGCAGCACAGGCTTCCAGTATCTGTTGTTTCAGATGCTGCACATCACATATCTTCACACCATAGACAATTGCCTTCAGATGAGGGATGAGGCAAACTTTTTTGTGAATGGTGAAGTTACCAAACAAAACCAGCGCTATTGGTCTGACACTAACTCACAGTGGATGGATCCCGCCAAGACTATTGGGACACAAACAATGATGGTATGGTGGGGCCATTCTTCATCAATGGAAATCTCACTGCCACTGGATATCACAAATTGCTACACCATATCAACTGCTGTTAGATCGAGACACTTAGATATACAATACGCTTATGTTCCGTCCTTCCTCCCCCTCTCCTCCCTGCCTAGTTACCCTCCCCCTCTCCTTCCCTCCCCCCCTTCCAGATTAATTCTCTCTCTTCCCCTTGTTTCTATCTTTTTCCCTAATTCTACCTATGTTTCCAAGACTTGAAAGATTTCTTCTTCATCACTGATAGTGGTGGGTTTGATATTAACGTTTGTTTACGGTTGATATGTTAGGAGACAGATGTTTGCTAAACAATTGTTTGATATAGCGGTAGATGAACGGAGATCGACCGGTTTGGACAGTGGATGTTTCCTTGCCGAAGATTATTGAGATGTACAATGGTTGTATCCTAGATGCTGTTTTACTATGTATGCAGTGCATTTTTCACCTTGACACCATGGTGTGGAATTACTTGTATTTTCTATCTGATAAAATGTAAAAGAACAAAATTAAGAATTATAAAAAAAAAATTGCTACACCATTGTTTTTCTTATGAAATTCTCAATGTTTGATGTGTCACATGACCTTCTTTCCATTGATAAAAATAAAGTTGGATCCAAAATGTCCGACTTCAAAATGGCCGCCATGGTCACCACCCATCTGGAAAAGTTTCCCCCTCCCATATACTAATGTGCCACATACAGGAAGTTGACATCAGCAACCATTCCCATTTTATTTAGGTGCATCTATAGAAATGGCCCACCCTGTAGATTCAACCTTATTCTTCTTAAAAGTTGAGCCTTTTTTAAAGTCTATTTGACATGTATTTGTCTGTTGTTGTTTTATTTGTTTGCTTCTTTTCTTCATTGTGTGGTCTGTCTTTTCCAAAGCTTTTCAGTTCATTCATCAGTTATGACTTTGTGATCAAAATGAAAAATAAATGTTTACTACAGAGTGTCTGTAGACTTGTAACCTAAGGCCAGAAAACCCCTTTACATAAAACACAAGCGACATATTGGGCCTTGTAGCTTGTGTTGTTCCGCTACATGCACCACCTTTATGATAATAGAGCACCTAGACTTGTTCTAGATAACATCTTTACTTAATAGAGAAGTTTTCAACAGAATTTTGGCATAAAATGCCAATGGAAAATTTTTTTACGTACCTCAAAATTGTGCAAAGACCGCCCAGAAATTACACTACAAGAACATTTTTGGTAGTGGCGCATGACACTTGGTAGATTAAGAGGCATAAGTGTTTTGGTGACTCTGGCCCATTTTACTCCAGTAGTGTCTCTATTAAGACAATCACCAATCTTAAAGGGAATCTGTTAGGATCCAACCTTTTAGCCCATTATAGCCTACTGTTGCATATTCGCATCATACCAGTTCAGTTCAATTGTATGCACATGTAGATTTTAATTCAGGCAATAGGGGTTAAGCTGACTACAAGAACATCTAGATACCGTAATAGAAAGTAGAATAATATGATATCTTGATAACTGCAGTCTTTTATTCCAGATAAATGTATGTTTTTCTTATATGTAAATGAGCTGTAAAGATCTATGGATGGGACATACCCTGTTTCCCCGAAAATAAGACAGTGTCTTATGATATCCCTATCATCCTCTTGTAGCCCCCAATACGGTATCCTCATCATCCTCTTGCAGCCCTCAATACGGTATCCCCATCATCTCCATCACGGTGCTTGCAAAAAAAAAGAAAACAAATACACATTCTTACCCGTCCTCCACAGTCCGCTCTGTATGGTATTTCGGTGGACGCTCTGAGTTCTGCTGCCGTAGATGTACGGTATGGCTGGTTTTACATCTCCATTTTCAGCGGTTGCGTTGGTATCAGGCAAAATCCTGATGCCTCCTAATCAGACCCGATTATCTATATTTAACATGATGACGCAGGGATATCAGGTGGCTTCAGAATTTCGCCTGATGCAGACAAGTATGGCGTTTCCGCAGAATGTTGCGGTTTGGAGCTGCTTGAAAAATCCAGATGCAGTGCAATCCATCAAAATGACGCATTGCTCTCTAGAAAGCCGCGTCCAGCTGCTGGTGAATTCAGGCAGGACGGATCCGGAGTTCACTCTGAGCTTGCCCAAAGTAGTTTGCGCATGCTCAGAACAGCTCCGGCATGTGTTCTTTTCCTCATTCCCTCCCCTCTCTTCCCATCTGTCTACAACCCTCTGGGCCGACCAAACCCAGCAGTCAAAAAGACTCTGCGGCGGCAGCTTTCAATGGCGTCTGCAATCAGGCGACTGATACAGATCAAATGCATCTCAGCCTGATGTGGCTGAGACGCTTATGTGAAACCAGCCAAAGTCAATTGGAGACCAGCAACCACCGGTCAATCAGAGGACAGCAGCCGCCGACCAATCAGAGGCCTGTATGTAACGTCATGTGCTGATAATAGCTGCTGGCCTCTCATTGGCATTTATCTACGGCAACTGGGCACCGGACAATGGCAGGATGACTCACAGCTGCATGCCATGGTTGGCGAGCATGCTTTCCTACACAAATTGGTATGTGTTATTTTCGGGGGGTGAGTGCCTTATATTCAGCAGCTCAACAAACACCCTGGTATGTCTTATTTTAGGGAAAACACGGTAGATCTCCCTGAGAAATTATTGTAAATTACTGGAGGCGTTATCAATGTGCGACGTGTAGATCATAGTAGACTGTCAGTCATTACATGTCTCACATTGGTAATACCCCCTGTCATTTACAATAGTTTCTGAAGGCAGAACAGGGAGATCTATGTTCCACGTGTAGAATTTACCAGCTCACTTACATATAAGAAACATTTGGATTTCTCTAGAATAAAACATCAGATCACAGATATCAAGGTGTAATTTTATTCTGCTTCTTATGATCTGCTACCCATATAGATGTCTCAGGCGGACCTCTTAGGCCCCTTTCACATCAGCGTTTATTTGAAATCACCGCATCTGCCGCGATTACCGCATACCGGCTGCACTTGCGGCACGGTTGCGGCAAGCCCCATACAATGTATAGGCGGGCTTGCGGCAAGTGCGGTTTTGGCACTTGCGGCAGGTGCCAAAACCACACTTGCCGCACCTGCCGCAAGACCGCCTATACATTGTATGGGGCTTGCCGCAACCGTGCCACAAGTGCAGCCGGTATGCGGTTATCGCGGCAGATGCGTTTTTTTCACCGCATCTGCCGCGATTTCAAATAAACGCTGATGTGAAAGCACCCTTAGATGGACAATCCTACTGACAGAGTTCCACGGAACTGAATTTGAGAAAACCACTTATTACTGTATACAGTATTAGTTGTGTTGAGCTGATTACATTGTTCTCATTTCATTGGTTTATTGAAAACAGCAGAAAGTTGGTAAATTTTGCAAATAAATCTACAATGAGGCAAGTCTATCCCTGGTTATGGCTATGCTCATTGTCTATTTGTAATTTACCACCACTACTGTGTAATATGAATACAACTAAAACGTTTTAAGTGGAGGTAACATGACAGATGTACACTGTGTTCCAAATTATTATGCAAATGTTCTTTTTTTCTGATTCTCCTAATTGGTTGGTGCAAATGACAGTCAGTGTAATAAAAGTCATCACCCGTTAGGGTACGTTTACACGCGGCAACTTTTCTAGGAATTTCACTGGCAACTTACTGGTTGCAGTGAAATCATGGAGACATTGTTCCATTTGTACACAGCAACAAGATAGAACAATGTGTCCATGAGTTCACTGCAACCAGTAAGTTGCCAGTGAAATTCCTAGAAAAGTTGCTGTGTGTAAAGATACCTTTAGAGTATACATTGAATTTTATTGAAGAAACCTCCCAATGATAACAGTATAATCTTCAAAATTAAAAAAAAAAACTCAAAATGCACTGTTCCAAATTATTATGCACGGTAGAGTTTCTAAACATTTGATATGTTTTAAAGAACTGAAAATGCTCATTTGTTGAATTTGCAGCATTAGGAGGTCAGATTCACTGAAATAAAAAGCATTTAACTTCAAAACATCCTAACAGGCCAAGTTACATGTTAACATAGGAACCATACTTTGATATCACATTCACAATTCTAGCATCCATTGAACTTGTGAGTTTCTGGAGAGTTTCTGCTTGTATTTCTTTGGATGATGTCAGAATAGCCTCCCAGAGCTGCTGTTTTGATGTGAACTACCTCCCACCCCCATAGATCTTTTGCTTGATTATACTCCTAATGTTCTCTATAGGGTTGAGGTCAGGGGAAGATGGTGGCCACACCGTGAGTTTATCTCCTTTTATGCCCATAGCAGCCAATGGCACAGAGGTATTCTTTGTAGCATGAGATGGTGTATTGACATGCATGAAGGTGATTTTGCTCCTGAAGGCACATTTTTGCTTTTTGTACCATGGAAGAAAGTTCTCGGTCAGAAACTCTATATACCGTATTTTTCGCTTTATAAGACGCACCGGATTATAAGACGCACCCCCACATTTGAGGCTCCTGTCCATCCACCCAGACCAGCCACCATGCTGCTGCACTGACACAAAGGACGGAGTCATATGCTGAGTACCTCAAACAGGGTACTGGCCTGAGCAGTTGCTCATGTGGGAACTGAACCACAAACCCCCTTTCTATATATACAGAAGACTCACTTGAGAAAGGCTCAACTGGAGCCGAAACGTTGTGTGATACAACCTGTTTTTCACCTTCAAAAATAAAAAAACACAAAAAGGATAATCATCTCTCTTCTTTTATTGTGTGCCGGGGATATATTTAAAGACTTTGTGGCCTATTTTTCACTTGTGCACCTAAACGGTGGTCGAGCTATACTATATGCTCTCTGACCCATATGGTGCTGGCACACAGTCCCCTCATGGTGCTGGCACACAGTCCCCATATGGTGCTGGCACACGGTCCCCTCATGGTGCTGGCACACGGTCCCCTCATGGTGCTGGCACACGGTCCCCATATGGTGCTGGCACACGGTCCCCTCATGGTGCTGGCACACGGTCCCCATATGGTGCTGGCACACGATCCCCATATGGTGCTGGCACATGGTCCCCTCATGGTGCTGGCACACGGTCCCCATATGGTGCTTGCACACGGTCCCCTTATGGTGCTGGCACACGATCCCCTCATGGTGCTGGCACACAGTCCCCTCATGGTGCTGGCACACGGTCCCCATATGGTGCTGGCACACGGTCCCCTCATGGTGCTGGCACACGGTCCCCTCATGGTGCTGGCACACAGTCCCCTCATGGTGCTGGCACACGGTCCCCATATGGTGCTGGCACACGGTCCCCTCATGGTGCTGGCACACGGTCCCCATATGGTGCTGGCACACGATCCCCATTTGGTGCTGGCACATGGTCCCCTCATGGTGCTGTCACACGGTCCCCATATGGTGCTTGCACACGGTCCCCTTATGGTGCTGGCACACGATCCCCTCATGGTGCTGGCACACAGTCCCCTCATGGTGCTGGCACACAGTCCCCTCATGGTGCTGGCACACGGTCCCCATATGGTGCTGGCACACGGTCCCCTCATGGTGCTGGCACACGGTCCCCTCATGGTGCTGGCACACAGTCCCCTCATGGTGCTGGCACACAGTCCCCATATGGTGCTGGCACACGGTCCCCTCATGGTGCTGGCACACGGTCCCCTCATGGTGCTGGCACACGGTCCCCTCATGGTGCTGGCACACGGTCCCCTCATGGTGCTGGCACACGGTCCCCATATGGTGCTGGCACACGGTCCCCTCATGGTGCTGGCACACGGTCCCCTCATGGTGCTGGCATACGGTCCCCTCATGGTGCTGGCACACATTTAAAATAATAAACAATGTCATACTCACCCCTCTCCTCGCTCCCTCGCCGTCCGCGCTATCACCGCTCTCTGTGCTGTGGCGGCATCCGGGTACTGTGAGCAGCGTGCAGGTGATGACGTCACTCTGCAGCGACGCTCACAGGACCCGGATGCCGGCAAGACAGCGGGGATGGCGGTGACAGCTGGGAGCGAGGAGAGCGATGAGTATGATTGTGCTCCCTGGGATAGTCAGTGCTTTCCACGCTTTCATTGCGTGGAAAGCACTTACTATCCACATGGGACCGCAGCCCAGCTGGGCTGCGGTCCCGCTCCTGTAGTATGGGCTGCTCCCGCTGGTGATTGACAGCGGGAAGCAGTGCATATTACAGGAGATAGTGAGCAGCCCCACGTGACCACGGGGCCGCTGCTGCAGCCTCCTGACAGTCTCCTGAGAGCCCCCGGACACCGCTCCACAGCCCCCACCCCACCACACAAGTATTGTTTCACATTATAAGACGCACCCCCCACTTTCCCCCAAAATTTTGAGGAACAAAAGTGCGTCTTATAATGCGAAAAATATGGTACTTTGCAAAGGTCATTTTCACACCTTCAGGAAGCTTAAAGGGGCCTACCAGCTGTTTCCCAATAATTCTGGCCCAAAATATGACTCCTCCACCTCCTTGCTGACATTGCAGCTTTGTTGGGACATGGTGGCATCCACCAACCATCCACTACTCTATTCATCTGGACCATCCAGGCTTGCTCGGCACTCATTAGTAAACAAGACTGTTTGAAAATTAGTCTTCATACATGAATATATATCATATATCTGGACCCACTACAACTGTTTCTGCTTGTAAGCACTGTTTAGGGGTGGCCGAATAGTAGGTTTATGCACCACAGCAAGCCTTTGAAGGATCCTACACCTTGAGGTTCAAGGGTCTCCAGAGGCACCAGCAGCTTCAAATATCTGTTTGCTGGTTTGTAAGGCCTTTTTAGCAGCTGCTCTCTTAACCCCTTCATGACCCGGGAATTTTTCGTTTTTCATTTTCGTTTTTTGCTCCCCTACTTCCAAGTACCATAACTTTATTTTTCTGTCAATATAGACATATGACAGCTTGTTTTTTGCGGGACGAGTTGTACTTTCATATGCAATCATTTATTTTACCATATAGTGTACAGGGAAATTGCAAAAAAATTCTAAATGCAGTGAAGTTGCAAAAAAAGTGCAATGACACGTTTGTTTTTTGGGTATTTTAGTCGCCATGTTCACTATATGGTAAAACCGATGTAACGAGGTGATGCCTTGCTTCGGTGCGAGTTCGTAGACACCCAACATGTATACCTTTACTGGTATCTAGTTGGTTAAAAAAATTCAGAAGTTTGAAAAAAAAAAACACAGACTTTTTGCGCCATGTTATGCGACCTGCAGCGCTCTCATTTTTCGGGATCTGGGGCTGGGTGATGGCTTATTTTTTGTGTCTTGAGCTAACGTTTCTAATGATACAATTTTTGGGGGGATCAGCAGTTTTGATCGCCCGTTATTGCATTTTATAGCAATAACGCGGTGACCAAAAAAACAGAATTTTGGCGTCTGGACCATTTTTTCCGTTCCGGAGTTTAGGGCTCACATTAACAGATTTAATACGATGATAGATCGGGCAATTCTGAATGCGGCGATACCAAACGTGTTTTTTTTTTTTTTTTCTTCATAGTTTGATCGTGATTGGGGGTAAAGGAGGATGATTTGAACTTTTATATTTTTTTTCTTTTTTACAGGTTTTTAAAAACTTAATTTTTTCATTCATTCCTATTTTTACACTGCCTCTTTAAGAGGCACCTTGCTGCACAATCCGATCGCTTCTGGGAGATACACATGAGCTGCAGCTCATCTGTACCTCCCAGAATCGCGGACCTGTTGTGGTTGGCAGTGCCTGCCAACCACAACAGGAAAGTGCTCAGTGACAGCATCCGGGGTCTAGCCAGGACCCGGCCTGTCACGTGAGTGCCGGAGATCCCGCGACACTATCGCGGGATCTCCAGAGCAGGCGGAGAACAGTGCGTTCCCTGCCGCAGCCGCCTTGGATCCCGCTGTCAGTGATTGACAGCGGGATCCAAGGGGTTAACAGCGCCGATCAGATCTTATCAGCGCTGTCACTCTGACATCTCAGCTGACTAGATCAGCTGAGATGTCGGGGCTTTGATGTGAGCTTCGCGCCGGAGCTCACATCAAACACCCCTTACCGGCCCATGACGTCCTGCTACGTCATAGGTCGGGAAGGGGTTAATCCGATAAACTTGCCTGGCAGAAACCTTCCTCATTCTGCCTTTATCTGCACGTCTGTGCTCAGAATCAGCCACAAATCTCTTCACAATACGATGATCATGCTTAGGTTTTCGTGCAATATCTAATGTTTTCATCCTTTGTGCAAGGCAGTGCACTATTTGTTGCTTTTCGGCAGCAGAGAGATCCTTTTTCTTTTCCATGTTACTTGAAAACTGTGGGCCTGCGTAATATTGTGGAGCACCCAGTTTTCATTTTATTGGGCTCACCTGCCAAACTAATTATCACAGATATCTAAGGGGGCCGTCACACGGAACGATATCTTGCCCGATATCGTTTAAGCGATCTCCTTTTTGATCGCTTAAGCGATATCGGGCAAGATATCGTTGCATGTAATCAAGCGATTTACGATGTTAAATCGCTTGATCGTGACATCGCTGATCTGAGGTTCGGTTCTCAGATCTAGCGATGAACGATGCAACGATCTGCATCATCGTGGTGTATGACACCACGATGATCCATCTCCCAGCGACCGCGCCTATGCTGGGAGATGGTAACTATGGTACACGTCGGGTAACTAAGCGACGCGCGGCGCCTAGTTACCCGATGTGTACCATAGTAACGAGCAAGATCGCGGCTCCGCATCGCTGGTGAGTCTGTCTGTGTGACATCTCACCAGCGATGTGAGCGATATTGTAAGCGATTGCGCGTGCACGTGATCGCTTACAATATCGCTAACGATATCTCAGCGTGTGACGGCCGCCTTAGATTGATTTCAATGATCCAAAGAACCCTGATGGTGGGTTTATACGTCGCGATATCGGCGTCCAACTATGACCCAACTACGACCAAAAGTCACGTGGTTCGTGAGTTGGACCCGATATCGTACCTGCGTTGTACGGTGTGAACATCCGATACGATGCAGGAACGATGGCAAACCAATATCGGGGGTCGAATGAGCGTGCTATTCAACCGCCCGATATCGGATGCCAGTTGTAGCCGCATTGTCCCGTCTGACAGCCCAACTCCGATGTGTACTGCCACGTCACCCATTCACTCCCATATTAAATGGTCGTTCCTGGGTTGGGGGGCGTACACATCGTCGGGACGTTGTATCCCAATATCGGGCTGTCTAAACCGGCGATGCAATGCAGGGAAAAGCGCGCTCAAAAAGCACGCTCCCGCGTCGTTGGCTACGATATCGGGCCGATATCGCGACATGTAAACCCACCATGAGACACAATACCATAAATGGGTTTCATTGAAAAAAAATAAATAACCCTTTGACACTTAAAACCAATTTGCATAATAATTTGGAACACAGTGTATATTGTATACGGATATATTATGACATACTGGGACGCTGATGTTTATTAGTACATTGCTTGACTATCTCATAGAAACCACCTCTTTTGTCTTTCAGGTCATGGATTGTACAATGCCAGTGATCGGTGAACACCAAGTGGAGGATCAACAACTAATAGCTGAGTTAGTTGTTAACAAGATGAATTATGTTTTGTCGAAAACTCCGATTCCCTCCCCGCAAAGACCAACAGCAACCACACAGCCACAGGTAGCCATGTACTATACAACATAACAGTGAAGGAGTTATCCCGGATTAATACAGTGGAAGAAAAAGTATTGAACACATCATCAGTTGTCTGAATTATGTTTTCCACATTCCTCTTTGGAGCCTTCAGTAATTTATAAATTATCCTGTAACCAATGCCATCAGTATGTTTTGTAACAATATGGTTGTTAAGGTCTTGACAGCTCACTGGTTTTACCCATCATGAGTTGTTTCTTGTGTGCCACCTTGATAATCAGACACCTTTTTATAGGACATAAATTAAAACCTGCTTATATTATTTTTCACTGAGGGGCAGGATTGCTTTTTAATTGCTGATAGATTTCAGCTGGTGTCAGGACTTTGCACCTTTCTTTCTTCATGTGTGCAATACTTTTTCTCTTTGTCATTTCTCATTATTATACATAATGTATGGTCATCTATGGCTTGATTTCTTTGACTGTGTGTATTGGATATGTTGTTATGGACATCTGGTGAGAAATTCATGTCAAGATCACTTTTAGAAATATATTTACTTAGAAAATTGATAACGTGTTCAATACTTATTTCACCCGCTGTATATTGATGACCTATTTCTTGCTACAAATTGGTAAGATACATTAGGTCGGAGATACATGTAATGAAGCTTTGCTCATGGTAGCCTGGTATTTTTGAATAAGGCTTCCAGAAACAGTCGTTGTATAAGGTCAGGGTAACATTGGCTTTTACCCTTTGACCTCTAGAGAGGAATCTAGATTTATGCATGTTCCCTATGTTTTGTCCATGGAGGTGCCGCTGACCAGTGGAGCGAGCTGGCAGAGTGAAGGGTTGGTACCAGGAGATCAAAGTCAGGGACAGAATTGTGAAGCGGTTTTGTAAACTGAAAAATAAGCCAAGCTGAGGAACCAAACACCAGAGGTTTTCAAGCTACAAGGGCTAGACACTGCAACAAAGAAAGATGGAACAAACTACTACTGGCTGCTAGAAGTCAGAGGTACTGGGAGTTTAAATAAGGAGTGGTGTTAGCCAAAGCTCAAAGGAGAGAGCAGATAATTAGCATCTGTCACATCACCAGTAACAATTCATAAAGGGTTAAAGGGATTGTCCATCTTTGGTGACAGTTATTTTTGTTATTATTTTTGCTTATACTTAAATACATATTTGGAGCTAGAGTTAATTTTTGCAATTAAGTTTCACTAAGGCTAGGATCACATCTGCGGCAGGGCTATGCAGATCCTGATACGGATTTGAGCATTAAAAATGCTCAAAACCGGATCCGGAACCGCAGCACATAGGAGCCCATTATAACAATCGGATTGCATTACATGCAATCCGGTTACCGCATCCAGATTTGCAGCCTGCATGAAAAATCATGGGGGTGGACACCCCCTAGAGACATGTTGCCCACAACTAATATTAATATTTAATTGTTTTTTTAGCACTTAACACTTTGTTCATCCCTGGATTGCAGTTTCCACCACAAATGTTTGCTTAAAAATGTGTGTGAAGCCAATTGCGTTCACCACATCCGGATCTAGATGCGGTGAACTCAGTTGGCTGGCCAAATGTGACCCCAGCCTAAAAAAATGTTCACCTTTTTAGTTTTTATAGACTCCTGGTTTCCCAGCACATTCAACTTTGATCATGTCTTTGATCAAAAATCAGCTGAGAGGAGCTAAAGAAAAGACAGATAAGGCTAGGGTCACACTTGTCATGCGTTTTTTAAGGTGCTTTTTGGCAGCCTGCGTTTTTGCTGATAGGTGTGGGGGACCCTTAAAAAACGCATGCAAATATGCATGTACCATTTAGGCTGCCTTCACATTTGCGGACCCCTCCGCAGCGTTCTGGGGAGGGGAGCCGCAATGTGACCGCAGCGGCCGCGAGCTCCTATCTTTATAATGGGAGTGCATGGTGCTGCGCTTGACCGCGCATGACCGTGCGCACCCATTCACTCCCATATGTGATCTGTGCGCAGGCGGATGCCTGCGCACAAATCACACAGTCTCGTCCGCACCAGGGACGCGACATGGTGATAGGAGCTCGCGGCCGCTGCGGTCACATTGCGGACCCTCCGCAGAACACTGCGGAGGGGTCCACAAATGTGAACCCAGCCTTAGTTCCATATAAAACTGCATGCGTTTCCCATAGGGCTCCATGTTAAAAAAAAACGCATGCATTTTGTAAAAAATGCATGCGTTTTTGAAAAAAACACCAAAAAATGCTGCATGCAGTATTTTTTAGTGCTGAGCCAAAAACGCATCCCAAAAATGCATGGTACATTCAGACATGCGTTTTTGCTATGGGGCATGCATTTTTGCATGGGGGCCTATGGATGCATTTTTGCATGCTTTTTGACAAAACACAAGTCTCAAAAATGCATGTAAAATCTGCAAGTGTGACCTAGCCTAAGGGCCACGTCACACACACAGATAATTGTGCAGTTATTGTTCGCAGATCTGTGGTTACAGTGAAATCATGAACACATTGTTCCATTTTGTGGCCGTATACAAATGGAACAATGTGTCCATGATTTCACTGCAACCAGAGATCTGCGAACAATATCTACACAGATATCTGTGTGTGTGACGTGGCCCTAAGACAGTGTTTCCCAACTCCAGTCCTCAAGGCACACCAACAGGTCATGTTTTCAGGATTTCCTTATCATTAGACAGATGATGGAATTATCCCCTGTGCAAGTGATTAAATTATCACCTATGCAATCCTAAGGAAATCCTGAAAACATGACCTGTTGGTGTGCCTTGAGGACTGGAGTTGGGAAACACTGCCCTAAGAGTCACAAAACCCCCCAGTCCATCAGAGGGAGCTCACTTATGGTACCTTTACACGCCGCCACAGGAAGGAAGAAACCGCCAGGCATCGGACACAATTGTGGCTGTTGCCATGAAATCACTACGAAATGGCGGCGTGTAAATCAGGAAGTTCCTTCCTGTGTCCCGCAGTTCCTTCGGATACCTGTGTCTAAGCCGTGCTCAAAAACAGGGAGGAACAATACTTATGGTGGTGGCTTGTAATCGGGGCACAGGAAGGTATTTGCGTGGCCTAGCGAATTCCCAGGGGAGTTCCACAGCGTCATGGATACCACGCCCCATCAGCGATCATTGGTGGAAGCTCCTGCGTTACGACTGGTTGTCCCTTCACAGGGCGCCATATTTAAAGAGCTTTCATTCACATTCCACAATTGCAATGGCGTCATGTATTAGGCAGCCTTCCTGCGCTGGCTGGCCAATCATGATGCTATTGCATTGTCTAATCACCGTACGAGCGTCACGTAATACACAACTCTGTCACGCCTATGTACTTCATGCGCTATATGTACGCCCATATTCCTTTGTGGTAGCGGCGTGTAAACCAGGGAAGATATTCCACAGGAGGTAAACTGCGGCACCCGTCGGCACTTCCGGGGAACGCAAATACCTTCTGTGGAGCACGTTGTGGCGGCGTGTATATGCGACATCGGCGACCGGTATCCACTGTTAAAAACGCGCACGTGCGGTGCCTACCGGTTGCTGCACTCTGTGGCAGCGTGTAAAGGTACCATAATAGATTCACATTTAACATATTCTGCATAGGCCATAGGCAGTGCAACACAGAAGCTACAAAAGGTAAATGGTGCAAATTTTGTAACACCTTTTCCCCAAATGTAGATACCTCTTCAGGCAGCTCTTCCATTCTGAATAGGCTGTGCACAGCTAACCAGCAATGTAAAACAGATTACATGTGGCAATAACTTTAATTACCACAAGGAGGATTATTTGTACTATAGATGACATGAATGGTTTTTCTGAAGAAAATTGTACATCTTTCACATGATGATCAGTAGATGGCACTTGTAGACTGTTGTATACTAATCTGTGCATCAGGATCTACTGCAGAATCCAGTTTATTGCAAATAATGTGGCAGGAAAACAAAGGGGTTGTCAGGCCTCTAAAACAAAATTTATCAGGCTGCAAGGGTAACTTAAAAATATAATAATAATAATAATAATAATAATAATAAAAAACACCCACTGAAAGGTCCTAACTCCCACGGATCAAGAGTGGTTGTTTTGGTGGACAGCACTGAGGCAGGATGATGACTTCTTTGGTCTCCTGGCTGCTGACACCTGTGATTGACTTCTGCGGTCAATAGCTGTGACATTAAAAGCAGAGGTGCAATAATAGATATTAATAGAATAATGTAGTCACAGATGACCTTCTCTCCCTCCCTGCACAATGACCTCTGCACAGAACACTTAGCATGGCTGCAAAACTCTCCTATGAAAGTTATAAATCTCGCAATCTTATCGTGGGATCTCCAGTGCAGGCGGGGAACAGCACGATCCCCACTGCGGCACTTTTGGATCCCGCTGTCAGTGAATGACAGCGAGATCCAAGGGGTTAACAGCACCGATCGGATTGCAGATTCGATCGGTGCTGAAAGCCCGACATCTCAGCTGATGAGATTAGCTGGGATGTTGGGTGTTTGATGTGAGCGCCGCACCGGAGCTCACATCAAATACTGGGGCCCGACCCTTGACAATGTATTACGTCAAGGGTTGGGAAGGGGTTAATGATACTCTGATCCGAGTGTGAGTCAAGTGTCATTCACTGTGCACTGATTCTCTCGCACGCACAGGTGAGGAGAAGATAGAGAACTTAATTTCTCCATTCTTCTGCATTGCTTATGTCGGCATATATTGGATGTCATCTGAGTCCATAGACTTCTGATGTGCGCAGATTCCAAGATACGCTGACATTCGAGCAAGCATCAATTTTTTTTCTCATGCCGAATCGCGACTGTCCTATAGTGTTTAAGATTGTAGTGAGTGCTATCCCATAAAACATCAGAGAGCTCTCAGCCATGTTATACAAGGGTGTAAGCCCTAATAGTAAGATAGCACATGGACCAGTGTTAGGCCCCTTTTACATCAGCGGTAAGCGCTGATCACGGTAGTTGCGGTGAAGAAACTGCAACTGCCGCGGTTACCGCATAAGGGTCCTTTCACATCAGCGGTTTTTGACGATCGCGGCAGATGCGGTGAAAAAAACCGCAACTGCCGCGATTACCGCTTAACGGCTGCACTTGTGGCACACTTGCGGCAAGCCCCATACAATGTATATACGGGCTTGTGGCAAGTGCGGTATCGGCACTTGCGGCAGGTGCGGCCGCGAAAAAACCGCGACATGTCGCGTTTTTTTTTCGCGGCCGCAAGTGGCGATACCGCACCTGCCGCAAGCCCGCATATACATTGTTTGGCGCTTGCCGCAAGTGTGCCGCAAGTGCAGCCGTTATGCAGTAATCGCGGCAGTTGCGTTCTTTTCACTGCATCTGCCGCGATCAGCGCAAAACCGCTGATGTGAAAGTACCCTAACGGCTGCACTTGCGGTTCACCTGCGGCAAGCCCCATGCAATGTATATGGGGCTTGCGGCAGGCGCGGTATAGTTGCGGTTTCGGCACTTGCTGCAGATGCGGCCGCGAAAAAACGCGGCCAGCCACGTTTTTTTTGCGGCCGCATCTGCCGCAAGTGTCGAAACCGCACTTGCCTCACCTGCCACACACTTACCGCAAGCCCCATAGACATTGTATGAGGCTTGCCGCAAGTGAACCGCAAGTGCGACCGTTATGCGGTAACCGCGGCAGATGCGGTTTTGTCACCGCAACTGCCACAATCAGCACTTACCGCTGATGTGAAAGGGGCCTTATAAGAGTTTTTTTCACACAGAAAAAAAATCACAGCATGCACTATTCTCTTGCTTTTTATAGTAACACTCCAGTGCTGAAATAAAATAAAATCTGCTGGTGTGGGGCTTTAAGTGGAGGTGATTTGTTGTCTCTGTTATTGAGGACACCATGGCTGTTTAGATGTCCTTGTTATGGGGGACGCATGCTGTTAGCGTTGCGGGGGCACCATGACCATCACTGTAAATCATAGTAAACAATCTTTGTTCTGAAGTTTTATTACTGCTCTTTGAAATAGTCCAATCTATGTAGCCTGAGTAACCTTCCGAACACTTTTGAACAGTAGGAGACGCTCTTCATCTATGCTGGATACATATTGTATATGGCATCTTTACTAGATAGACTCTTAACAACTTCCAATTACATTCAATGATTTGTACTGAACTACATTGTGAAAGCTTGTTAGTTTTCCACTGCAGATTTTGACAACAGATATCAAGGTTTTGGTGCAGATTTCACCCGATGCACCGCCAGGGGTAATATCCTTGACTCCTTTAAATTCCCGCTCTACAGATTAGAATATACACAACTTGCCCTTAATTTCCTCCTGATTTTTCCATTTCTTCAAGACGGTGTTTTTTTCACACCCTATCCATGTGTATTGTACTGTAATACTTAACCTGTCTACATTACTATTCTGATGACAGTAGTGGATAAGCAGAGTAGACGTGGTTTCTTCCTCTCTTTCCTATCAGACTATGAGCGCACAAAAAAGGGATCTTAGATGAATGATGAGTACATTTTCTTATTCATTAAGTGATCACTTTATTAGTTATAATTCATTTAATTTCATAAAAACATTAAGATAATTACATAAAAAAGTACCCAATTAACTACAAATAGTTCATAACAAGGTCCAGGATTGGAATTATTATGTAAACATTTATACAATATTCATAATTTAATATAATAGCCAGTAATACCAGGTAATAGAGGGACACTATTTAATTGTCACTAAGTGACTGCACGCTTTTTTTTATATAATCCTGTGGCTCTAATACTCATACTATGCACTGTGCACATGTGTGCTAGCAACCCCTTGACTTAGGTTACATGTGCAAAGCACCACCTCCGTGCTTTAAGTATTGTTGTCCCCTCTCATCTCACATACCTGGTGTATAAGCTGCCTGTGGCCTCAGTCCTGGTACCCCCACCGCCAACGTACGTTTCGTGTACTATTCTTCCTCAGGGCGTGACCTTGCTACTGAGTTTGACGCTCTTTATACCCCTTGTGCTAATCGCTGATCAGCTGCAGCCGCCGCGGTCTCGGCGCATCACTTCCGGCTCGCACGTCACATGTCTAAAGCCAAGACCTCCCACATCCGGCCTGTGAACCGCAAGCCAGCGTTTCCGCGTGTCAGCGGGTCACATGATCGGTGTCGTGTCTGGGTGCGTGCTGAGCCTGTGATGCGCGCTCACGGAGGCTGCATCTCTTCCTGTTTGGGGCTGGGAAAATCTATTAACCCTCAATTTACCCTCTTTACTGCTACTCCGGGCTTATATGTACCATCTTATGATCTATTTTTCACAGGGCCATTTTTGTTGTTATTCAAATGGCATGGGTTCCGTAATCACTTTTTCCACTATTCATGTGTACTCTTAATCTACAACTCTACTTCTATATATTGATATACTGGAATTCTCACAACCAGGTACCATCTATGAGTGACATATATTACAATAATTCAATAAATAATTTCAAGTGACAGTGCATTATATATACAGTACTATACATTTTAATTTTAAAGTGACAGTGCACATATATTATAAAGAGTGTTTTACCAATAATTAATAAAATTAATATATAATAGCTATACCTTTATACATAGATAAAAATACATCATATCCAAAGTGACAGTGCCTGCACTATACATAGATAATTTCAAGTGACAGTGCATTATATATACAGTACTATACATCTAATTTTAAAGTGACAGTGCATATATATCATAAAAGGTGTTTTTACCAATAATTAATAAAAATATATATATATAATAGCTATGCCTTTATACACGTACATCATATACAAAGTGACAGTGTCTACACTATACATATTGTAATACAATAATTGCCACTACATACATAATTCCGATTTTGCCTATAATTATATATATTATAGAGCAAGAGTACACTTTCAATATTACCCCAATACAACCAGTTATCTGCCCAATTCACCCTTATCCTTCACCCCATATATCTACCTATACATTAATTGGGTGTGGCTGCAGATTTTTACGGCATTCCCATATCCTTCCACTTTAATATATCATATTTAATCTTTTCTTTCTTTTTCCCTTTCCCCTCCACTAAGACTGCATATCTTTACTCATGTTATTCTCATTCCCCCACATATAATATACATATACACACGCTTTTACATAAATCTTCTTCTTTGATGTTCAGTTTCTGCTGTTATTCATATCCACCTGATCACGTTTCTTCCAAGGGTATAAACTTTATTAAAATAATCTAAAATTATATAAAACCACAATTAAAATCAATATTCATGCAAGGTTTCAATATGGTATAAACTATTTTCAACTGACTCCTCTTTGTCTATCTACTCCCTAATTATAAGAAGGCTCCAAATCCTCTATTAACGTTTAGGCCTTGTGGAGCCAATGTACCTAGACGGTATATCCATTTACTCTCGGTCTGAGCCAACTTCTTCGCCAGATTGCCTCCTCTGCTTCCCATTTTAACCAGATCAATCGCTTTTATCTTTAATAAGGATGCATCACACCCGTGATATAGTTTGAAGTGTTTGGGGATGGTCTTAAGTTTTGTCACCTCCTCATCATCCTTAGCCTTCTCTATATCACGGATGTGTTCCCTAACTCTAATCCTTAATTCGCGTGTAGTGAGCCCCACATAAAATTTCCCACACGGACATTCACCCTGATACACAACCCCTTTTGAGCTGCACGTCAGGTAGTCCTTGATGCTGTACTTCTTACTACCATCAAAGTTGGTGAATTCCCTGGACTTATACATGTTCATGCAACCTTTACAGTTTTTGCAGGGAAAGAATCCTTTTAAATGAAGCCATGTTTCCGATATCTCTTTCTTTTCTTCCCAGTGACTTTTAACCAGCAGATCCTTCAAATTCTTTGATCTGCGAGCTGTTATACTGGGCCTTTCAGGAAGACAGTCCCTCAATACCGGATCTGAGGTTAAAATACTCCAGTGTTTGGCTATCACTTGCCGCATTTCTCTCCACTGTTTGTTATAGGTCGTGATAAATCTTACTACCTCCTGACCTTTATGATTTTCCTCCTTTTCCTTCCTTTTATATAGGAGATCATTTCTGGTTGTATTTTTTGCCCTCCAATATCCTTGATTGATGGACCTCCTACTATACCCCCTATCCACGAATCTCTGTTGTAAATCCTTGGCTTGTGTCTCAAATAAATCACTTGTGGAGCAAATCCTCTTGGCTCTTAAAAATTGGCCAACAGGAATTCCTCGTATAGTTGACACTGGATGAGATGATGACGCGTGTAACAGAGAATTCGTGGATGTGGGTTTCCTGTACATATCGGTCACTATGTTTCCATTTTTCTCCGTTCTAATCTGAATGTCAAGGAACTCAATTTCCCTTCCGTATTTGAAGGACAGTCTGATGTTGAGATTGTTGTTATTCAATCTCCCCATCAGTTCTATCAAATCACTTTCCTCCCCCTCCCAGACAAACCAAACATCATCGATGAAGCGCATCCAATTGTGCGCCCCCTCGATGCCGGGTACTGGGTTCACGGAAAAGATCTCTCTTTCCCATGCCCCCAGGAAAAGGTTCGCATACGAGGGGGCACTTAATGAATAAGAAAATGTACTCATCATTCATCTAAGATCCCTTTTTAGAGGGAAGTCTGGGTGGTTTGAAATGGTGATTGTGTGAAGGTGAGACACAATAATTGGTGGACTATTGAGGTAATATATGAGCGCACAAAGTAGGTGACCCCAAACAAGGTTTTCCGCTTCAGGAAACGCCGCCATTTTTGTATTCCTTTTCCTGAAGTATTATTTTAAAGTAATTTCCATCATTATTAGGCATCTTTTTTAATAGCACTTTATAGGCTTTTGTTTACTCTATTTAACAATGAAGAAACTACTAGCAGTTATTGAAGCAAGAGCGAAATCTACCTGTTACGTCTTCAAAGTTTCCGGACTCTGAAGCGGCTAAACGAGACAACATAAGACTGATCATGTGCACAGCAATGTGGTTTTTACATTACTGTGCGTTATGGTGATTTTTTTGTGTGGCTCTTTTCAGATAGATTCCAGGTGGAATCCGCTTGGAAAAGACATCATGAACACATAGCCACGGAGGGCTTATGCTCCAATACTTAGCAAAGCAAATGATATGAGCGCAACCCAAAGGGATGTGCACAGACCTTTTGGAGGAGGTTTTGAAGCAGAAACTGAGCAGAAACTAAATCCTCCTGAGCAACTCAAAAGTCAAAATCTTTAAGGTTCTGCTCTGAAAACTCTGCAAAAAGACTCATATAGCATAAGGATTGACATGTTGGTTCTTTTTCCTATATTGATTAGAAAACATAAAAAAAATAGGGCGATTAAACTGAATAACTTAGGCTGCCTTCAGACCTGCAGATGCATCTGCAGCGTTTTGCAGATGCATCTGCAAGCATCAGCATACAGACCGCGGCCCCTATGTTTATAATGGTGCGCACCGCGGTCTGCAGATGCTTGCAGACCGCCGCGTGCACCCATTCACTCCTATATGTGATCTGTGCGCAGGCGGATGCCTGCGTACAGATCACACACTCTTGTCCGCACCAGGGACGCGACATCTCGCGTCCATGGTGCGGGCGGGAGTGTGTGATCTGTACGCAGGCATCCGCCTGCGCACAGATCACATATAGGAGTGAATGGGTGCGCGCGGCGGTCTGCAAGCATCTGCAGACCGCGGTGCGCACCATTATAAACATAGGGGCCGCGGTCTGCATGCTGATGCTTGCAGATGCATCTGCAAAACGCTGCAGATGCATCTGCAAGTCTGAAGGCAGCCTTAGTTTAAGAGAGTGTAAAGCAGTTTTTCATATTAGACCAGAATCTGCTTCAAAATTTACATAAAGAATGTATAAACATACATTTAGGGTAAGAGTACACAATCGGGGATTGATCAGACATTTAATGCTTCATACTTTCTTTCCCTTCACTATTCACTCCTGGTTTTGGTTTACAGGATGCCTGAACAAAACTTGTGTGAACTCACCCTGCAGAACATCCTCATCCTTTATATTTTGCCTCTTTACATAAAAACCTCTTTTTACCCCCCTATAAAATGCAAAGTTTACATCTATGGCTAGGGTCACATTTGTTAATGATATTGCGTTCACCGCATCCAGATCCGGATGCGGTGAACACAATTGGCTTCCCACACATTTTGCAAGCAAAATGTATGGCTGAAGCTGCAATCTGGTAATTACCGTACAGTTTGCTCATCCCTGCTGCCACAGGGATGAGCAAAGTGTTAACACTGTTAGAAAAGCTTAAATATATAATAATTGTGTCCATCATGTCTCTAGGGCCCCCCCCCTAGAGACATGCTACCCACTCAGGTGGGCATGTAATGTGTTAATAACTCATGTACAGTAAGCCGGCTCCTGTCGGCTCTCTACAATTTTGTGAATGAAGCCGCGGCTCCCCTGTCAGCTGCGCACATACTATACCGTAATGTTCGTATAGTATTTGCCACTGTCCGAGGTCCTGTAGGCTTTTACAGTAGATCTATTGGCAGCGCTCCGCCATAGATAAGCTTTTTTAACAGTGTTAACACTTTCCTCATCCCTGCGGCAGCAAGGATTAGCAAACTGTTCGGTAACAGAATTGCTCTGGATTACACATCCGGAGCAATCCAGTTACTGGATTGCAGCTTCAGCCACACATTTTTCATGAAAAATGTGTGTGAAGCTAATTGCGTTTACCTCATCCGGATCTGGATGAGGTGAACGCAATTCTCTTTTAAAGTGTGACCCTAGCCAAAATGTGTGGAAAGCCAATTACGTTCACTGCATCTGGATCTGGATGCGGTGAACGTAATTTCATTAAGGCTAGGGTCACACTTTAAAAGAGAATTGCGTTCACCGCATCCAGATTCGGATGCGGTGAACGCAATTAGCTTCACACACCTTTTTCAAGAAAAATGTGTGGCTGAAGCCGCTATCCGGTAACCGGATTGCTCTGGATGTGTAATCCGGAGCAATGCGGTTACCGTACAGTTTGCTCATCCCTGCCGCAGTTATGAGCAAAGTGTAAAATTTGTTAAAACAGCTTAAATATTAATAATAATTGTGGCCATCAAGTCTCTAGGGGGGCCTTCCCCCCTAGAGACATGCTGCCCTCTCAGGTGTTAATAACTCATGTACAGTAAGCCGCCTCCTGTCGGCTCTGTACAATTTTCTGAATGAAGCCGTGGCTCCCCTGTAAGCAGTGCTCATACTATACGTAATGTACGTATAGTATGTGCGCTGTTCGAGGTCCTGTACGCATTTACAGTAGATCTATGGCTGTGCGCTGCCCATTTTGCATACAAGAGAAATCACAGATGCCTGAATGATGCCTTATCTGTATTTCCAGCACCGTAGATAGAGCAGCTACTGGATGAGCACACACTTTGAGAATAATGTAGGCAAAGAAACTCTGAATCCAACCATTAATCTCATAGACTACTGGTTAAATCCATTCTCACATAAAGCACTTAGCTTCAGAGACATGGCAGAGCTGAGATAGCTTCCCCAGCCCACACCAGGCTCTAATTGACAGTAAGGTGTCAATCACAGCAGGGGGCGTGTTGGACTGCCACGTGCATAACCATGTAGTCCTGTAATGGTAATCACAGGGTAATTAACCTTTAGCATAAGTAACAATAGCACACACACTGGTGAGAGAAGCAAAGTCGCTTTTGTTTTTTTTTGCTGTTGATAGAACACAGATCGTATTGAAATAGCCACTCACAGCCCAGTAAGGAACACATCCCTGGAATCAGTCTCTCTTCACCTACATCATGCTGCTCTCGGGTTAGTAAAATCCTGCTGACAGATTCTCTTTAAAGGTCAGACTGTAATATTTATTTTTTTATAGTTCAGAAAATCTCATATTCCAGAAACTAGTTTTCCCTAATAGGGAATATGGATAGGGTTGTACTGATGAGAAAGCCCCATAAATATAACAAATAATTGTATATTTTTATGAACTCTTAATGTGGAAAGAAGGAGACATAGTTTCACAATAGGGACATATGCTTTATTGTTTTAATAGATATTTGGCAATGTTAGTCACAATTAATCACAAAATCTTGTATAATTGGAGGGATGCGTTGCCTAAAATCTCATATACAGTAAGTCTTTTCGATTACACAGTTATTAGCATATGAACTGGATCCCTTTGTCAGGATGTAGATTGTTGTGATGGTAAAGCTTGTGGACATGTTTCTTTTACAGTGGACCATTGCCCTATTGCACCAACCTATGTGACCTTTGAAAATTTAACAGCCAGGAATAGCCCCAAAACTAAAAGTTTATATTGACCCCTTATTTCCTGGACAATGAGTTCCATTCTAGGCCAACATTTCCTACATGGATTGATTTCCTGCCATTCATTTTACTTGGACTAGTTCATTACTGGGTCTTTTGTTAAGATATTTTTTACATTTATTTTAACTGTTAGGCTGACATGATTAAAAGCTGGATGGCCTGAAAAATGGCGGCTATTATAAATTGTCCTAGGAAGCAAGAAATGTATAACCCACCATTGTTTACAATCTGTACAACATTTCTGTAAAACATCAATATAAATGCACTTTACTTAATTATTTTACTTATTTATTTTACTCACTTATTTACCCACTTGTATAGAGCCATCCTACAGACATCATCACTGTCCCCTTCGGGGCTGACAATTTACATTCCTCATCAGTCTTTGGAGTGTGAAAGGAACGTGAAGAACCCATAAGAAACCCACACAAACACATACAAATGGAGATAAGCAAACCGAAAGTTTAAAGTTTGCGCTCCATACAGGACACCTAGTTTTCATTGCTCAAACTCGAACACAGATGTCTCAGTCTGCGGTTGAGTTTGGAGTCCAGATGTTGTTCCTATGCTAAATAATGCTTGTCAAAAAGCTGTGCCTGTGTGTGTGTGGAGGGTGGGAGTGGGTTGTACTTTCTACCTGGTTACTAATGGAGGTGTCTTATAGACAACTCTTCGGCTGGCATCACATTGCGGGTCTGATCTGATCCGTGGCTGTCAGGGTGAACCAGACAGCCCCGGACCAGATTTTGGCCCCATAGTATCCTATGCGGCCGGATAGAAGCCGGATGGCAGCTCTCTGCCATCCGGTTTCTATCTGTCCGGGGCAATCTGGGAGAATTCAGAATTCTCTCAGGCTGGGTTCACATCACGATTCTGAGCCATCAGAATGTATCCGTTTCAAAACGGATACACTCGGATCCAAAATCGGATCCCATGTAACCCTATGGGAATCAGATCGGATGTGTGCCTTTTGGCATCCGATTCTTGCACCATCTGATTCTATCCGATTTAGTCATGGACACAAAATCGTAGCATGCTGCGATTTTGTGTCCGAAACTGAAATCGGACAAAATCGGATCCGAGCCGATCCGACCCCGATAGTGTAGGAGCCTATGGACATCGGATCTGAGTTAATTTTGGATCTGATGTCGGCTCCGTAGTGATGTACTGAGCATGCCCAGAAGCACTGCTCAGTACATCTTCCCTGTTCTCCCTCCTCCATCCTCTCTCCCTCCGCTTATCTATTGTGACCGCCAAACATATCTCCCGTCCCCTCTCATGTCAGACATGGCAGCTGATCGACGCGGTGACCTAATGAGAGGTCCTTGCAGGCAGAAGAAGTTGGTCGCAACATTGGAGCCCCTGGAGAGGTGATGTATCCTCTTGAGGAGTATTATTATTTAACATATTATATAACATACAGGAGGACAAAGGAGGGCTGAATACAGGGGATAGGATAGGTAATAAGAGAGGGGACAGGAGAGATGAGCGGCGGTCACAATAGATAAGCAGGGGGAGAGAGTTTGGAGGATGGAGAACACGGAAGATGCAGGGAGAGACAGGGACCAGAGGATCCACACGGATCCTGCATACACTCGGATCGGATGGCTATTTGGCATCCCGAGTGCAGGGATCCATGTGGATCTGTGGCTGTCCGTGGGGATATTGCTGAGACTCGGATCCCCACGGACAGACACAAATCGTGATGTGAACCCGGCCTCACGGACACAAAAACGTTGCTTGCTTGCAACGTTTTTTTTGTCCGAGTGGAGAATATCTCCTCTAATTGCCGTATCCCGGATTAACCCGGATCCTCCCGGATCTGGGGCAATCCGGCGCTCCCTAACATGGGAGCCTATGGGTCTGGATTGCCCCGGTCCGGGAGGGTCCGGGAACCGGACACCTGTGGCTGCACGCCGCTGTTTCAGGACCGTGGCTAGCTCCCCGCGAGCTGTGGTCCTAATACATCAGCGGCGGCAGCTGCGTGCGGCAGCACACCGGACCGGAGGGCACATTAGCCCTCCGGTTCTGCATGCTGATCTGGTCCGGGGATGTCAGGTTCACCCTGACAGCCACGGATCGGATCAGACCCGCAATGTGAAGCCGGCCTTCCTTATTAATCCCTGGGTTTGATGCCAGCTGACAATTCACAGCTGACATGAACCACAAAAATATTACTCTTATTGCCACCTCATCAGGGCAATCTGGAAGAGCCTGGGCTCCACTACTGGGGCAGCTGTGGGCTGGTTTCCTTGGCTGGGAAGAGCAAAATAACCATGGGCTTTCCAAGCCTGATAATATCAGCCCCCAGCTGTCTGCTTTACCTTGCCTGGTTATCAAAACAATAGTGTGTTCCATGTAATTTATTTATTTTTTTATTTATTCACTATCCACATTTTTTTTGCAGAGGAATTGTCCTGCTTGTACTCCCATTTTGCTTAGTTTTGCAGCCCCCCTAGCCTTACTATGACCACTGCTCCCCCACGGCCCGATCACTCCCTCCAGTGTCACCACTGCTCCCGCCGTTACCACTCTTCCTGGTGGTCCTCGCGGCGCATGCAAGCACAAATGAGAGTGCTTCAGGACCTCTGATGACGTGAAGATGATGGGTGAAGTCATAGATCACATGACTGTGACATCATCAAAGGTCTTCTCCCGATCTACCCTGCTGTGGCCACTGACCCCCTGCTGTGCCCACTGACCCCTGATGTGGCCACTGACCCCCTGCTGTGGCCACTGACCCCCTGCTCTGCCCACTGACCCACCGCTCTGCCCACTGACCCACCGCTCTGCCCACTGACCTACCGCTCTGCCCACTGACCCACCGCTCTGCTCACTGACCACCTGCTGTGCCCACTGACCCCCTGCTGTGCCCACTGACCTCTGCTGTGCCCACTGACCCTGCCCTGCCCACTGACCCCTGCTCTGCCCACTGACCCCCTGTCCTGCCCACTGACCCCCTGTCCTGCCCACTGACCCCCTGTCCTGCCCACTGAACCCCTGCTCTGCCCACTGACCCCCTGCTCTGCCCACTGACTCCCCGCTCTGCACACTGACCGTGCCCACTGACCCCCTGCTCTGCCAACTGACCCCTGCTCTGCCCACCTATCCCTGCACTGCACACAGACCCCCCGCTCTGCCCACTGACCCCCTGCTCTACCCACTGACCTTCTGCTCTGCCCACTGACCCCCTGCTGTGCCCACTGACCCCCTGCTGTGCCCACTGATCCCTGCTTTGCTCACTGACCATGACCACTGACCCCTGCTCTGCCCACTGACCCTCTGCTCTGCCCACTGACTCCCCGTTCTGCCCACTGACCCCTGCTGTGCCCACTGACCCCTGTTGTGCCCACTGACCCCTGTTGTACCTACTGACCCAGTGCTCTGCCCATTGACCCCCTACTCTGCCCACTGACTCTCCCTCTGCCAACTGACCCTGCTGTGCCAACTGACCCCTGCTTTGCCCACTGACCATGCCCACTGAACCCCCGCTCTGCCCACTGAACACCCCCGCTCTGCCCACTGAACCCTCGCTCTGTCCAGACACCCTGCTCTGCCCACTGACCCACCGCTCTGCCCATAGACTGTGCCCACTGACCCTCTGTTCTGCCACCTGCCCCCGCTCTGCCCACTGACCCTGCTCTGCCCACTGACCCCCTCTCTGCCCACTGACCAGCCCACGACCCCCTGCTCTGCCCACCGACCTCCTGCTCTGCCCAACAACCCCTGCTCTTCCCACTGACCCCCGCTCTGCCCACTGACCCTGCCTACTGACCCCCTGCTCTGCCCACTGACCCCCCATTCTTCCCACTGACTCCTGCTCTGCCCACTGACCCCTGCTCTGCCCACTGACCCCCGCTCTGCCCACTGACCCAGCCCACCGACCCCTGCTCTGCCCACTGACCCCCTGCTCTGCCCACCGACCCCCTGCTCTGCCACTGACGCCCCGCTCTGCCCACTGACCCTGCCTACTGACCCCCTGCTCTGCCCACTGACCCCCCATTCTTCCCACTGACTCCTGCTCTGCCCACTGACCCCTGCTCTGCACACTGACCCCCTGCTCTGCCCACTGAACTCCCGCTCTGCCCACTGACCCCCACTCTGACCACTGACCCCCGCTCTGACCACAGACCCCTGCTCTGACCATGCCCATTGACCCCTGCTCTGCCCACCTACCCCTGCTCTGCCCACTGACACCCTGCTTTGCCCACCATACACAGTGCTAACCACTGAGCCACCGTATACAGTGCTAACCACTGAGCCACTCTATACAGTGCTAACCACTGAGCCACTCAATACAGTGCTAGCCACTGAGCCACCATAGAATGCTAACCCCTGAGCCACCATAGAGTGCTAACCACTGAGCCACCATAGTGTGCTAACCACTGAGTCACCATACAGTGCTAACCACTGAGCCACCACACAGTTCTAACCACTGAGCCACTGTATATAGCGCTAACCACTAAGCCACCATACAATGCTAACCACTAATCCACCATATACAGGGCTAACCACTGAGCCACCTTATACAGTGCTAACCACTGAGCCACAGTATACAGAGCTAAACATTGAGCCACCATATACTTTGCTAACCACTGAGCCACCATACAGTGCTGACCACTGAGCCACCGTATACAATGCTAACCACTGAGCCACTGTATACAGTGCTAACCACTGAGCCACCATGCAGTGCTAACCACTGAGCCACCATATACTGTGCTAACTGCTAACCCACTGTATACAGTGCTAACCACTGAGCCACAGTATCCAGTGCTAACCACTGAGCAGTTAGGGATTCTAATCCCCCGCCAAGGCCGCGCAGTACCACTCATTGGCTGAGCTGACTCCCACGACCAATTAGCGAAGCAGGATTTAAATCCTGTGTCAACAGTGCTCATTGGTCGCCGCCAGTGGCGCTCAGCCAGTGAGCAGTGGCGCAGATCGTTGGCAGGTGAATTGAACTACAGAGATGTTCATTTCACTGCACTCCCGATGCAATAGCATTGGGCCTATTTCTAGTAGTTAAATAAAACACAACAAGAGAAAAATCCTTTATTTTAAATAAAACACACAGACAACTTTGTTTCACCACTTTATTAACCACAAACCTGATCTGAGCTCTGCTACATTGTGGTGAGTGGAGGGAGATCTTACAAAGTCCGATCACCACAAGTAGCAGGCTCACTGACAGCCGGCTGTGATGATGCCAGAGTCGGGTTCATCTAAGGGCACAGCCAGCTTGGCTCATCTGTAACCTCAGATGAACTCTCTGACTGCACTGGTGACACAGCCAGATGGCAGTGTGAGCATGCTACTTATGGTGAGTGGACGCTGTAATGTCTCCCTCCACTCACCAATGTAGCAGAGCTCAGATACTTCGCGAGATATCATGCTGTGGATTATTGTCGAGGGTATTTTTGGGCTTAATTAAGTTGTGAAACAGGACTGTCTGTGTGTTTTATTTAAAATAAAGAATTTTTCGGTTTTGTGTTTTTATTTTAAATATTTACTCACTGGTAATGTGCGGGTGTCATAGGCACCTGACATTACCAATCTATGACTTAATGATGGTTGTCAATACTCAGCTGTCATTAACCCCTTCTATCATCCTGATGCCACTGCACTAGGGCATCGGGAGGTGCAGGGTAAAATTCTAAGAACTGGCAATTCTAATGAACGTGTCAATTTCTGGGGTGGCTGTGGGCTGCAATTCTATAGTGTTGGGATCCCAATAACTATGGGCCTCACTACGCTTAGAATACCAGCCCACAGCTACCTGGTATTACCTTTGCTGGCAATCAAAATCGGCAAATCATAGGCATCTTTTTAAAAAACTATTTATTTAAATAATTTAAAAATATTGATGGGCTCCTCTGTATTTTTTATTGCCAGCCAAAGTAAAACCAGGCAGTTGTGGGTGGCAACCTGTAGCTGGTTGCTTTATGTGCGTGGAGAATCAATAATATGGGGGATCCCTAAGCATATTTAAAAATGTTTATTTATTTTTAAACCCCTATGATGCAGGCAGGTTCATTGCCATTTGCAACCAAACACTGACACCGGCACAGTGGGAAAGACGCAACAGCCAATCACACGCACTGTCTCAGAGTGTGAGCATCTGTGATTGGAGGCAGAGTCCAATGTATAAAACGGAGTTATTGAGTATATGAGGGGAAGTTTTTAAAACGTATTTATTCCGTGTACAGGGCGAGTCACGGCATAATAGTCACCTTATTAAAATGCATTATAGGTGCTGCTGAAGGTGGCACTTTTAGTTTTACATGCCCAAATCAGGTGACAGGTTCACTTTAAACCTATTTAAGTGCAATAAGATTGTACTACAGTTCCCAGCACATCCGCTACATATCGCCAGGACCTGTTTGCCTGGGAAACGAGGAAGGTGATGATCGTGGTTGCCACCTCTGTCACCTAGAGAGTGCCAAACCAGACCCCACTGGTTCCCTATCTGTTCCCAACTGCTGCTATATTCCTCTATTATTGTAGAAAGGTATTTCATATAAAATACCATGGTTGCTGTTTTTATAAATGCATTTTAATTTTTGTATTTGGTGATGAGCAGGACTAGCTTGGCACATGATATCAGATCCCCAGAATAGTTCTACCTCAGATCCTCTAATCACACCATGCTTGGGGAGATTTCTCTTTTCCATGCACCCCTGGTCATATGGTAGGAGCACTGGCACACATTGTCACACTAGGGAAGGGAATGGCTGCGTCCAGTGCAACACAGGGGAGGACACCAGGAACAGTGACAACTGGAAGGCCCTAGTGTTAGGGAGAGGGGGCGTGGGGTCACCTTTAAAGATGAGCAGACCTGTGGTACTTCAGGTTCTGGGGGGTTCAGCCGGACCTTTATTAAAAGTTCTGTTCTGGACCCAAACTTGACCAGAACCTCATTGGAATTCACTGATTGGGCAGGAGGAAAAACAAACAGATGGGAACAGATGCAACAAACAGCAATCTTCAGCTGCTCCAACAGGAATTTTGCTGCAGATGCAGCAATAAACTCCACAGCTTTTCCAGAGACAGGCTCCTTCAAAGTGGTCAGTATATACTGTAGAATATAATCTGCATTGAATAGGAGGCAAGAGTGTGTACATATAGCGGAAGGGTCTGGTCACAAGGTGCTGTATCTGAGATAAAGACTACTGGTTCTGAGCCAGATAGGAACGGGTCCATAACACTTTCAGCACGAAAAGAAAGTAAAGCCACTCCAATACGTGATAATAGTCAAGCGGGCAGCAGCAAATCTTGGCGATCAATTATGCATTGTGACCTTTTGATCTCGAATCCCATGGAGGTCTCATCAGGACTTGACACACCTGTTACACATAGGCATAGCTTATTTAATATATTGTGTCTTAATTATGTTGCATTTATAGAAACAGCAACAATATTATGGCAAATAAAATACATTTTCAGAATAAATTGGCATGCATACCGCTATAGCCGAAGTTGGGGACAGTTAATGGACCATGTATATCAAAGCCTGGAAAATCTCTGAAAAGAATCAGTTTTAGACAATGCTCCTAGTACTACTTCTATGGATTGTGTTATTTTAAACACAATTTTTATGATTCCTATTCACATTGTATTAAAGGAAGGAAAAAACAGCAAAATGCTAAAAAAAAGTGCAGCTTTCAAAGAAACTGGATGAAATTATTGAAACGTGTAGGCTGCAGTATTTATCATTTTCATGGACTTGTGAAATGTTTTTATGGCTCATGAATCTTTGTTGCCTTTCATTTTATATCCACCTGAGACAAGACGGACAAGGTAAATAAAACTTGGTAAGAGTCATTAGAACTTGAAAACCAAAGCCTTTCTCCAGCGAGATGCTGGCTACTGAGTAACTTGCTCCTGTAAATACTGAGCGTAAACATCCAGCACGGGATGAGGATTTCATATTACTAGATGCTGTAAAAAGGGGATTTAGCTGTGACACAATATATAGTGGAGTTAATGACTAGCACAATGTTTGCGGTTATATGGCGCTTCTGTTCTGTTATGCGCTTATATTCTTGGTAACGACACTTTAATGGTATGCCGTGATATTGTTCATGTGCAAACACTGTGCTAACCTCACCAGCTAAAGTCCATCCAGGCTGATTTACCGCCTGAACTTTGAAGTGTTCCTACTCCCTGCTGTATGCACAGGAGAGGCGGCCACTACATGAAATAAAGCAACTACTAGTCACATTCACTAAAATTACAGACCTTCTAGGCTTTCAAGCTACATTCCCATAAGGACTTTTGGTTTTTATGCTGGAGAGAAATCGTAAGGTGCATTAGGTCTTAACCCATGTAAACTAAGGTTTAGGGGTTGCTTACCGGATAGTAATCGTTGGAATGTAGTCTTAAGGCCCCGTTACAGCGATCCCGACAACCATACGACCTGGTAGGGATCGCTCGAGCGTCGCCACGTGTTCGCTGGTGAAATGTCAAACAGTCAGATCTCAACAGCAACGCAGCAACGATACGGTGGTCATTGGGACCCTGTCACTCAGACCTGTAGTATTGAGGTCGTTGGTCGTTGTCCCCGTCAAACACACCGATGCACGCTGCCCAGCGGGAGCCCGACGATCAAAAAATGGTCCAGGAGATTCCAACATGATCAGCGATCTCACAGCGGGGGCCTGGTCACTGCTACATGTCACACATAGTGAGATCGCTGGCGAGGTCGCTGTTGTGTCACAAAAACTGTGATGTATCCGCGATCTCGCTAGCGATCTTGCTTAGTGTGACGGGGGCTTTAGACTATATTCACACACATTTTCTGTGGCATTTTTCTCACTATTGAAGATGCAACACTGGATCAGCTTTTCAAAAAAATGCACCAGAAAATGGATCATCCGTTTATGATCTGTTTTTGATCCGCTTTTTCTCCATTTACAGTGGTTTTAATGAGAAAAGCGGATCAGAAAAACTCCACAGAAACTAACATGCTCACTCTTTTGACGGATCATTTTTACAATGAAAAAATGGATCAGATAAATTCCCTGTCTGAACAGCAAAACATGAAAACCCTTTGACTTTGTTGGGATTCCATTTGAGTGATCTGCTCACTGCATTTTCACTGCAAAAATGGATTAAAAAAATGGAGCAAAAATGCACAGTGTGAATATAGCCATAGAATTGGAGTACTTCTCATGTTCCTGATTGGTAAAGCAGTAGTATTTTTTTCCTACTGTATACAAAGCCTAACACCAACTCCATGTCTGAGGTTTACAGTTTTGTGGAGTGCTTCAACCACACGAAGCTAACAGACTTTCCAGTAGGTCAGTTGTGTAAGTTGAAGAAGGCACAGGGGAGGCAGTCACTGTGCCTTGAGGCAATATCAGTAGGTTTGGCCAGGAACGGTCCAATGAGTATGAGCCTCCCACCGACAAATTATGCTAAGGGAAAGATGGATCAGAACTGCTGAATTTCATCGGCTGAACATTTTGTTCTCCCTGGAGATAAGAACACAGGAGTTGAGAGAAATAACTGGCAGCCAAATGACCATTTGGTCAACAGCTATATAAAAAAGCTATATATCAGTGGCACATAGTGAGTGGGTGGCCGTATTGTATAGTTTCCACTAGAGTACAGGAGCTTGGTCCCCTGTGCAGCTTGCTGTTTGGCTAGGGTCACACATGGCAGTTTTTTTTTTATGGATCCAGTAACGTATACTTATTTTTAGGCTGTTTTTGAGCCTCCTGTACAGCTATGCATTTTTTGGACTTTTACCAAAAAATGCTAGAATAAAATGGATCTGTTAACGGATGGTGCCATTTTTTTTACATAGGGCCCTGTGTTAAAAACAGGATCCGATTTCATACTGCTTGCAGCATTTTTTGGGTCCTTTAAAAAAAACGCATAGTAGAGCAGTCACACTTGAGTCCAGGGTCTGTTACCAGCATCAGTTTTTGGACTTCGAATTGTAAAGTTGAAAAACTGATGCAAATAACGGATGCAGGGATTATGTGTGACCCCAGGCTTTAGCTCACATCCACTTTTCTAAACATATCAGCTGCCAGAGACCCAGGTTGTAGTAGGTGGCTCTATAATCCCTGATCCCCCTGCTATGTGATTTTCTAAAGAAAGTCCAAATTAATATTTAAACTTAACTTTGTCAGTGGATTGCAATTAGTTAATCACATATTCTCAAGCATAAAAAAGTTCAGAGTTTTTGATATTACTGTCAGAAGTTGGATGTGAGTCTTTCCAAGCTCCAGGTTCAGACGGAGCGTCGTGGTTTCCTACCTGATACTGCAGCTCAGTACGGTGACCGTGACTATATGAGCAGGGGTGTAACTAAAATAGGTGCAGGGGTTGCGATCGCACCCGAGCCCTGCAGCCTAGGGGGGCCCCAAAAGTCCCATTGGCCTATAGAAAAAGACTAATATTATTAAAGATTTGCAATAATTGGGGGCCCCGTTGGAGCTTTCGCATCAGGTCCCCTGGGCCTGAAGTTACGCCACTGTATATGAGGATGAGCTGCAGCACCAGCACAGGCACAATCATGTGGATGTTGCTTTACATGGTGCTGCTGTGATGTGATCCATCAAAGAGAGACCATCAGCGTCATATTCTGGGATGTCTTGGTGACCTTTAATGCCCTCTTTTCGGCTTGATACCAGTATAATGTATGCACGTCACCATAATCTATATTCCAGTAGCTCGGTCATAAATTTATTCCTCTTTCTTTCGTGTGTTTTTTTCTTGGTAAAGTCCAGATCTGGAAATGGTAAATTTAATTCTTGTTTCTCATTTCTGTTTTTCAGAGCGGAACGATGAAAGAATCTGAGCAGAGCAAGATTCCAGCACAACGACCTCCACCCCAAGGTTGTTTGCAGTACATTCTCGACTGTAATGGCGTTGCAGTAGGACCAAAACAAGTCCAGGCTGTGTGAGGGGGTTGATGAAGAGGGGTTCTAGCCAAAAACATAAAAAACAAAACAAAATTGTTGTGCAGTATTTGCCATGTTTCAGTGCTGACCTGGACTGTGTTTTCTATGCAGTGTCGCCCCCTTCTGTCTCTCCTCTGTGTCCTCGCCTGTGACGCTATCTTCTCTTTTCTCTGTTGTGATTCAGAGCTGATGTTACCAGTATACCCAGAATTGTGCCTCTTTTAAGTCCAACCTGACTGTTTATTATAATTGATTTCTTTCTTCTTCTTTTTTTTTACGTATTGTGGGGAATAATAATGACTATCCCGAGTTTCAATCCTCGGACCTTACATCACGTGTGTGTGTGTGTGTGACGACGTGCGGACACGTGACCTGGACATCACTTGGTTACTTGCATGAAACCATTCCTGACATCGATGAGTCTGAATCCAGGTTTATCTGAGCTGTTGAATTTCGGGGCTATTTCTTTTTTTGTAATTTTATAGATTTTGCCGTCACTGTTAGCATGAGTAGACTTAGTAAACATGGACTTTAGTACTGTCTGTTCCGTGACTCCATAAAACCACATACTCATGCGGAGGTGTGCATTCTGTACTTTTTAGCATTCTCGTGTAAGTGTGATTTGCACGCCATATTGATAGGCCACTAGTGCAATATTTGTGATAAAGTGTGATATATAGTCCTTCTATTCTGTCCTGGCTTTTGTGGCTTCATAAAAGCACAGAGCAAGTGATTATAGAAATCTTAAGTTCGATCTATGGAATTGTGTCTTCCGCAGATCACCTTTCTTCTCCACCCACTTGCTTATTCCTTATCCCGTGTTCTTGTTGTCAGTCTGGGATGTAAATATTACAAAGAAGCTCGGGGGAGAATTTCTCGGCTTCTTCTTATACATGTATCTCTTAATAGCCATATTGTGTGATGTGACTCTCACATTGGTTTATAGCTTAGCACTACCCAAAGAGGCAATAGGCAATCATGCTGTGCTTAAAGGGTTATGGGTACCACAGTTATTGCCTTCATTCTTAGGCTAGGGTCACATTTGGGAGGTTGCATCCGTTAGAAGAATACATTAAAGGATCCTGTTTTTCCCCTTGCCGTTTTTATGGCAATTTTTTTCATTTTTAGCGCATGCGTTAACGCGTGGTACATATATGTACTATGCGTTCCCCATAGACTCCCATGTTAAAAAAAGCATGCGTTTTTACAAAAGCACAGAAAAACCGCTGCAGATTGCGTTTGTTGGTGCTTTTGCAAAAACGCATTGCGCTTTTGCAATGCATTTTTTGCATTGGAGGCTATGGGTGCGTTAACGCATGCATTTTTCATGATTTGCACATGAAAATAGCACATGCATTTAACAAATGCATGACGCAAGTGTGACCCTAGCCTCATGTTGATCCAAAGATCACAATCTGTTAGATCGGGTCAACTAACTATGGGCATGAATAGACCCCCTATAGTGAGATGTGGGAGGAGGTGTACAGATTAGAAAAGATGGTGATTATATTTATACTTTATATTTGAGAACCCTCTGTCTTCTTAATTAGAGATATAAGGTGTAATACTGAGCTTTATGCTGTTAGTATGGATGGTCCTTCACCTTCTTTAGTTGTTTGGTTCGGCAGAGATGTCACGATTCTTGTTATCGGTTTACTCGTTATGACGTATGTTCCATTTGACCATCAGTCACCACTGATTATTGCAAAGTATTGGCAGAAACTGAAGGACTTTTTCTTACTGGCAGAGGTGCTTTAATAAGGCTCTTGACACCATGGATCTTTGGTTAGAGGGTAGGTTTCAAGGCGAACACCCCCGGTTGGCTGCTTTGGGTAGTCACCTGTGTGGCATACTGGCTTTCTTTAGTTCTCTAGCTCTAGCCTTTTTTTTAAGATGGGTTGTACTTAGAGATGATCAAAAAGATTAGCAGGACCTGGTCCAGTGGCCACTGTGGTCGTCCTAGTGCATGGCCACCAAACTAGAGCCTTTGTCACTGCCTCTAGCCTACCGGAATCCCTGGTGTGATGCCAGTTCCTTAGGCTCGACACGACATTATCATTGGGGTGTGATGCACACATGACACTGTGTTGGGACTACTAATCAGAAGAGGCAAGGAGATCTCCACCGGTAGGAGGCAGCTGCACAGGCTAAGAGCTTGACCACTGGACCAGACTTCTGCAAATCTTTTCATCATATATTGTTGTATTAGATGTGAAAACATGGATGATTTTTTTCCAAAGAAAACATCATTCTTGTCTATGGGCTGTAGCTAGTTTTATGGGTCAGTGCCATCAGGAATAATATTATAAGAACAAATGGAATATATACAGTCATTTATTATAATTCTGTGAGACACATTTGCTCCAGTGTGTAGACAATGTGATTGAACTAAAATGCCAAATACACCCCATGTACAAGAATGGCATTGTTTCTGGAAAACAGCAGCTATGTTTTGTTTTTTATTTCTTACAACTCTCTTACAGACTCTCTCTCTGTTATTTGCAATAAATATGGCATTTTTTACTTGATGTAAATGTTGCTGTTCTCTTGAATTAGGGGTTGTGTATTTTTTTATTCCTGAGCCCCTCTATTCCTGAGATATGGCTTCTCTTTCCTGTGTATCAATGTAGTCCTTTAGAAAACTGGGCTTGGTCCTCAAGAAGAAACCCACAAGGACCTGTGGATTGCCCCCACTTGGAAAAACTAAACTAGATTTACATATAGGAAACAGGAGGCGATAGAATGGAGAGGTGCAGGAACAAAACAACATCCAGATTCAGGAGAACATTGGCACTTACACCAGCTCAAAAGTTCATATTCATGGCAAATAACACGTCCTCTGTAAGGGTCTCTGTCACATTTCGATCTGCGATCTGCCGGCAGTATGTTTTAAGGCCGGAGGAGCTGTGCAGATTAGCTTATCATTTTAAGGAAAAATAAATGGTAATTTTTTCATCTTCTTTGACACTCTAGTTGTAGGAATCCAGTAGACGATGTTATAAATGATCAGTAGACGATCTTATAAGAGACCAGTGGGCGGTCTCATTATTGATCAGTGGGAAGTCTTATGTGATCAGTGGGCAGGCTTATAAGTGATCAGTGGGCAGGCTTATAAGTGATCAGTGGGCAGGCTTATAAGTGATCAGCGGCTGTCTTTTAGGTGATCAGAGGGCTGTCTTTTAAGTGATCAGTGGGTGGTCTTTTAGGTGATCAGATAGCTGGCTGTTTAAGTGATCAGTGGGCTGTCTTATAAGTGATCAGTGGGCTGTCTTATAAGTGATCAGTGGGCAGGCTTATAAGTGATCAGTGGGCAGGCTTATAAGTGATCAGTGGGGCAGGCTTTAAGTGATCAGTGGGCTGTCTTATAGTGAACAGTGGGCAGCCTTTTAAGTGATCAGATGGTTGTCTTCTAAGTGATCAGTGGGCTGTCTTATAAGTGATGAGTGTACTGTTTTATAAGTGATCAGAGGGCAGTCTTATAAGTGGTCAGTGGGCAGTCTTATAATTGATTAACAGGCAGTCTTATGTGAGCAGTGGGCTGTCTTATAAGTGATCAGTGGGTGGTCTTGTAAGGCTGTCTTGTAGGTGATCAGCGGGCTTTCATATAAGTGATCAGTGGACTGTTTTATAAGTGGTCAGTGGGCGGTGTTATAATTGATTAACAAGCAGTCTTATGTGATCAGTGGACGATCTTGTAAGTGATTAGTGGACGGTCTTATAAGTGACCAGTGGGTTGTTTTTTAAGTATTCAGTGGGCGGTCTTAGAGGATTGACATTTTCTTGTACATACAGACATATATAGTCAGATATAGTAGGGCATTTATTAGACACCTGTGCCCAGAATGAGCAGGTGTTGACTGAGAACAATATAGGTTGTAGTAAATCTATAGCCACACAACTATATATCAATCTGTTCCTTTAAGATGCTGCTCACACATCAGCCTGCATATTCCATGTGATACGCTCCTTTAAGTCTTAGAATGTAATGTCTCCTGAGCAGATAGCGGGGGACAACATGGCAACACAGGCTGCTATATATGCATTTATGGGGCCAAGTGAAAGGCTATTGTTGCCAGGCACTTAAGGGTTGTGCATGGTAACAGGTGTTGGTTGGCTGGATTCCAGCCAATGGTCTAGTTATAGTGACCTAGGTGTCTATTGGTCAGCCAGGTTGGCGGGCATTGGGAGTCTATAAATAGGTCCACTTTCCTGTCAGAGGGTCAGTCAGACCTCTGACAGAATTGGAGATGGACAGCCTGTTATCAGAATTACTTGCGAGGGCTGGCCAGCCAGGTGGAGAAGCGTTACTGCGGTCCTGTTTGGCACTGTTGCCGCCTGGTACCTGTGATTCTGCTGCTGCTGGGGAGGCAGGTATGGAGCCCCCTTCTTCACTTAGTGCTGAGCTGCCGGTGTCTTCCGGGCGCAACCTCCGCACTCACAGGAGAGTGAGGACCCGGTATTCTCCTTCCCCCCCCACAGCGTGGAGCCGGCGATGCTAACCGGCAGTCCGGATCCAGGAAGAAGAAGAAGAGAGCCGGAGGAGCGTCCACATCACTCGGTCTGCGGCCGGGATGTTCTGTGAGCGCCACCTGCAGGCCATCTAGAAGACGGGCACGAGACTGCCCTCAGGAATATACACAGTCTGGCCCCGGGATTTTTGAAAATTTGACTGTGGCTGCTGTGCACCATATTGCCCAGCCTCAGGAGCTGACGTGTCAGGAGTCAGCTGTAGTTAACCCTGTGCAATGCACTCCCCTGGACTTGTCTGCTTGGGACAGGGGCTTAGGTCCCAATTTGCTGATGGATGCTGCATCTTCATCTGTTCCAGCTGCTTCTTTCAACGCCGGCCCGGATGCTTCGGGCAGTACCGTTCCAGGATTGGTACTGCCGGGATTGTCTTCTTTGCCTCTTCCTCCCCCTTCTAGGCCTGAAGATGCTCGCCGCGTATGGTCTTCTTCGGATCCGTCTTCTGAAGAGGAGCTCGCTTGTCGTTCAGCTCGTCGTCCAGCGTTCTCTCCATCCGTTCCTGATTCTCGGCCAGCACCAGGAGCATCTGCATCTCAACCTGCACGGCTGCAATCGCGTCATGGTGAGACTTTCGCTTATTCACTTCCACAGGTTAATGTTGAGGTTTTTAAGTCAATGGTGGCTAAGGCCGTTGCTGACGCCCTCGTGTTATCAGCTAAGCCTAGCGAAAAAAGGGTGGGGGCGTCGGTTGAGCATGCGGAGGTACGGTCTGCTGCCGTGTCTGACCTCGCGTTTAAGGAAGCTCTTGTTTGTGAGGTTTCCCCTCTCGGGTTCCATCTTTCGCTTGCTGTTAAAGAGAAAATTTGGAACCGCGAATACGTTGATATTTTTTCTCTCCTTCCAGTGTCTAGGGATCATCCAGTCAGGGGCGAGAGAAAAGATGATAAATTAGAACACGAGTCGGATAAGCGTAAACCGTATAAATCCTTTCATAATTGGGTGCAAGCGTTTTCTATTTTTTCTGCAGTGCTGGGAGAGAAATACCCTTCTTGTTGTACGGGCCTTTTCCAGCACTTGGATATTATACTGGAAGCCTATAGGAATTTTGGGGGTTCGGCATGGCTTCACTATGACGAGTCTTTCCGTCAGAAGCTTGCTGTTCACCCCACTATTGCTTGGGGTGTGAAGGATGTTGGGCTTTGGCTCAATTTAATGTTACCGCAGCGCAACCAGTCTGTGAAGCCTGCTTCGATTCCGGCTTCACGGAAGGGAGTTTGTTTCGCGTTCAATGATTCTTCATGTAAGTGGGCTAATTCTTGCCGCTTTAAACATGAATGCTCATTTTGCGCAGGTAGTCACCCGGCCGCTAAGTGTTTTCGTAAGCAGGCAATGTCTGCTCAATCCACTGCCCCTGTCGGGAATTCTTCGGTTAAAAACATCGACCCCAGTGATTCTGGAAAACATGCTTCCATGGTTAAGCAGTTTTCCAGACAGGGCGACGGCAACTTTGTTTAATTGAGGGGTTTCGTTATGGGTTTTTTGTTCCCCCTTTCGGTGGGAAAGGTTGTGTGGTCGGAAGGAACCTGGTGTCAGCTCTTCAGCATCCTTCTGCGGTGGCTCGTCATATCGAGAAGGAACTTTCTTTGGGACGCATAGCGGGCCCTTTTGCCGTTCCACCGTTCGAGGATTTTAGGATTTCCCCTTTAGGGGTTGTCCCTAAGAAGGAACCAGGTTCTTTTCGTATTATTCATCATTTGTCGTTTCCGAAAGGGGGATCTCTTAACGATCAGGTCGATCCTGCAGCAGCTGCGGTTAAGTATCTGCGTTTTGAAGCTACGGCCGAATTGTTGCGTCGTTTTGGTAGACATTGTCTGTTAGCTAAATCTGATGTTCAGTCTGCTTTCCGGCTTTTGCCTGTTCACCCAGTTGGCTTTAATTCTTTGGGTTTTTATTTTGATGGTGGGTTTTATTTTGATCGTTGTCTCCCTATGGGATTTTCGCTTTCGTGTTTTTATTTTGAATCGTTTTCTACGTTTTTATCTTGGGCGGTGGGGTCGGATTTTCCTTCTGCTGGTGTGTTACATTATTTGGACGATTTTTTGTTTGTAGGATCTGGTTTTTCTGATGATTGTGCTTCTATCCTTTCTCGTTTTTTACGGCTAATGGATCATTTTGGAGTACCTTTAGCTTCTGATAAGACTTTGTTTCCTTGTACTAAGCTGGATATTTTGGGTATCACTATTGATTCCGCCAAGATGGAATTCAGTTTGTCCGAATCAAAGTTGGATAAGCTGAAACGGTTAGTAGAAGACATGTTATGTAGAGAGAAGGCTACATTGAGGGATTTTCAATCCTTGTTGGGTAGCTTGAATTTTGCCCTGCGCATTTTACCAATGGGTCGCCCCTTTTTGCGGCGCCTTTATGATGCCACTAAAGGTGTCACGTCTTTGGGTTGCCATATTCGGGTGACTCGTCCATTGAGGGATGATCTTTTGGTTTGGCATGAGTTCTTATCTTCTTTTAACGGTATTTGCTGCTTGCAGGATAATTTCGTGTCGGCTTCGTCATTATCTTTATCGTTGCATACGGATCCTTCATGCGGTTTTGGTGTACTTTATGGTCGGGATTGGTCTTCCTCTCGTTGGCCTGCGTTTTTTCTTGAACGTGGTTTTTGTAAGTCACCGGTATTATTGGATTTAGTGGCGTTGTTAGCCATTGTGGAGATTTGGGGCTCATGTTTGGCCAATAAGCGTATCACCTTTTCCTTCCCTACTCAAGGATCGGTGTTTGTCATCAATTCGCTTTCTTCGAAGTGTCCATTTATTAGTCGTCTGCTTCGCCGACTGGTGTTATCTTGCCTCCGATTTAATATCTGGTTAAAGGCGAATCACGATTTTGAGTCTGTTAATGTGTCAGCAATGTTTCTCTCTCGGCAGCTTTGGGCGGATTTCCGCGATTCCTTTCCGGCAGCGGGTCACTGCGGAAAGGAGTGCCCCTCGGGTCTTTGGACGGTGTTGGAGGACCAATAACTGGTTTTCTTAGGAACTCTGTGGCTCCCTCAACATGGGCCTCTTATGCGGCCGCATGGCGGGACTGGTTGAATTTTTGTGCAACACGGCATATTTCTGCAGTTAATGGAGACGCTATTGTTGTACTTCAATTTTGTGAAGCACTTTTGAGTTCAGGTCGCAGCCAGTCGAGTTTGACGAAAACTATGTATGGCGTATCATTTTTTCACCAACTATATGGAGGATGTTCTTTGTCTAATATGTTTATTGTTCGTCAGTTTTTGAAAGGTGTTCGGAAGGGGAATTCTATGCCTGATAACTCGTCGTCCTATTTCTTTGGAAGTATTGAAGAAATTATGGTTTGTATTAAAGGATTTTGTTTTTTCCGATTATGAAGTCTCGTTATTTCGTACGTGTTTTATTTTGATGTTTTTTGGAGCTTTTAGGATCGGCGAAGTGGTATCTTACAGTAAGTTTAAATTTTCAGGTATGAGGGTCGAGGATGTCTCATTGTTCGACAGTTTTATTTTGATCTTGGTTCGTAGATCTAAGACTGATCAACGAGGTACTGGTACGTCTGTGAAACTCAATTCACTTCCAAATTCTTGCCTTTGTCCTTGTCAGAACATGCGACATTGGTTATCAGTTCGCCACCCCTCTCCAGGGTCTTTGTTCATACATGAACATGGTGACCCGGTGACGGTTTATCAATTTTCTTCCGTTTTAAAAAAATGCTTTGATTTGTTGCACATGAGTCATCTTCGATTCTCGTCTCATTCTTTCAGGATTGGAGCTGCCACAGCGGCAGCTTGTGCGGGGTTGAGTACCCAGTCCATCCAACGGTTGGGGAGGTGGAAATCACATAGAGCAAGATTATATGTTCGCCCGAATTTGTTAGTCTAACGTTGTTATTATTTTTTCCTTAGGACCAATTATTGTATGGATTGTGGGTCATTCCTACATATATTGGGCCCAGAAGAGGGCAGCGGTAAGAAGTTATACCGAGAATTTGTCGATTGATTCGACACAGGCCCTGATTTTTTGGTTTGGGTATAGGGGTTTGAGGTTACATGATCTTTGTCGTTATTTAAGCGAAATTTCAGTCGCCTTCCCGCTCCCGGATCTTCTTGTTTTACACATCGGCGGTAACGATATTGGGAAAATACCAACGTTAGATTTGCTTAGTTATTTTAGGCGAGATATTGGTCTCATTCGATCTATGTTTCCGTTTTCCGAGTTGGTGTTTTCCGAAATCGTTCCTCGTTTGGTGTGGAACCAGGTTCAATTTAAATTTATGGAATCTATCCGGAAGCGGGTAAATAGGCTATTGGAAAAATTTATTTCAGCCTCAGGAGGTCGGTCCTATCGTCATGTGGACCTGGAAGGTTTTATTGAAGGAATGTACCGTACAGACGGTGTCCATTTGAGCGAAATTGATGGGATGTTTTTAACCTGGGGCTACAGACAGCGGTGGAACAAGGTCTTGGGCGTATTTGGGGGGGCCGCACATAGCTATGTGCCGCCCGGGTGGGATGGTTTTGTTGTTTAACGGTAATTATAAAGGAATTTTTCTTATGAATTTAATTGCTATATAATATAGCTGGTTTTATTTATCTATTGAAATGGATAATAAAGATTTTAATATTGGTTTTAATATTTTATTTAACCTTAATAAAGCCCACGGCCTTGTTTACCCAGTCGGTAGTAGTGTCAATTCTTACTTAAATCTATGTGTGCATGTATGACAGTGCAGCTTTGTGTTTCCATGTAATGTCTCCTGAGCAGATAGCGGGGGACAACATGGCAACACAGGCTGCTATATATGCATTTATGGGGCCAAGTGAAAGGCTATTGTTGCCAGGCACTTAAGGGTTGTGCATGGTAACAGGTGTTGGTTGGCTGGATTCCAGCCAATGGTCTAGTTATAGTGACCTAGGTGTCTATTGGTCAGCCAGGTTGGCGGCATTGGGAGTCTATAAATAGGTCCACTTTCCTGTCAGAGGGTCAGTCAGACCTCTGACAGAATTGGAGACCCACCCTCCCTCCCTTATATTTATGTTTTCTTTTAAAAAAAAAAAAAAAAAAGGGAGTCTTTGTTGTAACGAATAGCCGATGATTTTGGATGAGGCTGGTTCGTAAAAGTAACTAATTAATTATTTTGTCATTAATTTATTTGTCGTGAGGCATTATTAGAGGAGTAAAAATGTTCTGACTTGTGTTGGGATGGTTTTGTTGTTTAACGGTAATTATAAAGGAATTTTTCTTATGAATTTAATTGCTATATAATATAGCTGGTTTTATTTATCTATTGAAATGGATAATAAAGATTTTAATATTGGTTTTAATATTTTATTTAACCTTAATAAAGCCCACGGCCTTGTTTACCCAGTCGGTAGTAGTGTCAATTCTTACTTAAATCTATGTGTGCATGTATGACAGTGCAGCTTTGTGTTTCCATGAGTTTTCATAGAAATTTATGTACTAAATTATTACTGTAACGTACATGTCTCACTCATATCACTAACTCTGTGTCCCCTGTGTTGTGTTCATCATGTTCCTCGTTCCCATGAGAAGTCTTCCCTTTACCAGCGTGTACCTTTGCCGTATGGTTTGTATTCTGCCGCCCCCCAAAATGCCTGTACGTCCAGAATAATGCTATCCAAGGGCTTCTACCATTGAAGGTCAGGAGACATCATTTATCATGACAGACTATTAAGTCCATTGCACTTTAATGACTGTGGTAGTGTTCACTACTGAATAGGAAGAAATGGCAATGGGGGCTTGAGGAATACAATTTTTAGCGCTTTTTGTACAGCAATGATCGATGTTTTGTCATTTTGACTCCAAAGTGCAGCTAAAATAGTGATTGTAGGTTCACAACGGCCTTACTGGCTTCTAGTTTATTATCTGTGACATACATCGGTCATCTTACTGTGGGGACATACGTACAATGGTTCCAGTTGGAGCATGCAGTCATGTGTGGGTTCCACCAATTGAGTATCTTGTCATTCATTGTGCACAGTGTGGCAGCAGGAAAGTGTTAATGGGAATCTGTCCATAGGACCAACCCCCAAATTGTATATTCAGGTATGCAGGTCTTTGACATGTAAATCCATCAACACCTTTATATCTTCTATCTGTTGCTACATTCTTAAATGTTTCAAATTTTTCATTTATTAACAAATAAGAAACTAAGTGCTCTGTGTGAGACCAAGCACTAGAGTCTTTAGCTTTATTGATTCATTGCCTGTGTGACATCAGGAGCCAGGCAAGGAAATCATATAGTGAGCCATCAGTGAAGCAGAAAGACTGGAAAGAACCTGGGGAGGCAGAGGCTTGGGAAGTGCTCTGTCACACACAGAGCACTTAATACTTAATTTGCATTTGAATGAAAATGCTAAATATTTGAGAATGCAGCAACAGATAGAAGATATAAAAGTGTTTAGTGAATATACTGTACATTTCAAAGACCTTTATGCAATTGTTCTTATTGACAAATTCCTTTTAAACCAACACAAGAACCCAAAGGGTGCATTCTATTTCTGTGATACACAAAGATGTTAAACGCCGCTGGTAACATTTCAGATTACTATATATTTTTGGCATGGAAGCATGTTTCGGTGAAATGTTGTGGGAAACTGGTCAGTTGTCTTAAAATGTAGATCTCATTGTTTTTTTTATTTGTTTTTTTTGTAAGTTTCCTGTTCCTGTTTGTCAGATGTTTTTTTTTTTTTGTACAAAGCCAGATATGTGGCACAGAGTACATGATGGATGTTTGACTGCAGTGATTTATGTGAAATATCTTGTACAGATTAATGTGTAATAAAGAAAATAATATCTGCATTCAGTGTACGGTTTTTGGGTCTAAACATTCAAATTAATATCATTTATAAGTTGGTATTTGTGCAATAGTAAGCGCATGTTCACATTGAGGCCATTCCACAGGCAAAACCCAGGAGAGAAACACAAAGTGAACATGTACCCTATAATAAAGTATGTGAGTAAATAATATTAGTACATATAAATGACATTGGGGTCTTGGATAACACTGTTTGATTAAAGAAAGTAATGGCCATCCAACGCAGCAAGGTGTGCCCATCAGGACGGTCCTACTCTAGTATTAATACCTCACCTTGTGTCTGTGACATCAATGTGAATAAGGGCAGAGAAGGACGGGACCCAACTGCAGCCACCTGTCCTGGAAAGCCATCTACTATAGATAATGTGCCGAGCTCAGAGAGAGAAAGCATGCCCCTATTTGTAAAAAAAGAATACTGAAAACACCCCAAAAATGAGCTGTAAAATAAATTGGTATTTGTGCAAAATTAGAAGCCCAAATGGAGGCATGGCCCTTCCCTCTCAGCTGGGCACTTCATCTAGATGGCTTCCCATGGACAGGTGGCTGCAGTCGGGTCCCGTCCTTCTCTGCCCTTATTCACACTGATGTCACTGACACAAGGTAAGGTATTGATACTAGAGTAGGACCGTCCTGAAGGGGACACCTTGCCGTGGTTGGATGGTTTTTACGCTTTTTAATCAAACAATGTTAATGAAGTCACCTATGTTATTTACATGCTGTACTTTATTATAGGGTATGTGCTAATTTTGTGGTTTTTAATCTCATTTATAGTAAAATGGAACATCCACTGTAATAAAAAAAATGACAGATTTACCACCAGCTCCTAATGTCTCCATGTAATTACTATACAATATTACTTCTACGTTGTCCGCATGTTTACATACATAGTGCGGAGCTGCTGGACCATCCGCCTCTGCTCAGCCCCTGTGCTCATGGCTCAGTTGTGTTGATCCTGATAGAGACAGATATCATTTACGGTAATATTTCCAGCTGGCCATTTATAATGTTGATCGACTTCATGAAAAATACGATGTCTACATTTCTATTTGCACACTGGTTTTTTCTTAAAGCGAACCTGTCACCGCCTCCAGGCATCTAAAGATAACATAGCCACCTTCTGCAGCACTAAGGCTGCATTCTGACAAGGTGTCTATAGCATTTATGCTCCCTTGATTCACTGAAATAAAGACTTATAAAAATCTGTTTCAAACCAGATCCAAGACCGGGAGCGGTTTTCAGCGTCGTCTCCTCCTCTGTGGTTCAGTCATCCCTCTCTGCCTCTGTGTGTCGCCTCCAGGGCATCTCCCTGCATTACAGAGCTTTGTCAGCTCTGCTACAAACAGAGCTGCTGTTATAGGAGACAAAGCACTGCCTGCTACATAGCAGCCCTTGAGCTGAGCTGTCAGCAGTGCAGCAGAGTTGAGTTGTGCTTTAGATCAGGGCTGAGGACGGAGCAATGCTGCTGGTACAAGAAACTGAAAGTGAAAACTGCTCAGCTCAGGGCTGCTACGTAGCAGCAGTGCTTTGTCTGCTGTCTGCTCACGATCCTCCTGCTATATTTACTACTGTGGGTCTCCTATACCAGCAGCTGTGTTGTAGCAGAGCTGACAAAGCTCTGTAATGCAGGAGATGGCCCTGGAGGCGGTGCACAGAGAGCAGAGAGGGATGACTGACACCACAGAGAGGAGACAGACACTTGAAAACCCGCTCCCGGTCTTGGATCGGTTGAAACAGATTTGATAAAAGTCTTTATTTCAGTGAATCAAGGAGCATAAATGCTATAGACACCTGTCAGACTGCAGCCTTAGTGCTGCAGAAGTGGCTATGGTATTTCTAGATGCTGGAGGGGGTGACAGGTTCGCTTTATAGAAGGAATTTTTGCCCATAGGTTTTTGCTGTGTAATCTAAGAGCAGCATGATGTAGGTGCTGAAACACTGATTCCAGTGAGGGTCACTTACTTGCTACATTTTGCTGTTTCAATGCAATCACTGTTTCATCAGCAGGAGATTATCATTGCAGGAATAGATGTATCGTTTATTCTAGTCTTATCAGTTTATGTCACTATATAAAGCTGTACTGGGCGATGTTATACTCAGCTCACAACTTAGATCTGCAGCAGAGAAAACTGTGACTCCCATCTCAACTGCTGCACCCAGTAAACTAAGTGACACATGGCTGGAAATCAGGGTCTCTGTCAATGTCAGATTCCATAGCACAAATCTGCTGACAAGTCCCCATTCAAACATCTTCCTAGTACTTTTCTTTAAAGAGTAAATGCACTTATTACAAGACAAGTCAGATGTTTTGATAGGTGGTCGTCAGGCTGCTGAGACCCCCAACCTCACTGAAGGGGAAGACGCTCTTCAGCTGAGTGCTGCTCTTCTTCAACACTGAAGATGGCCACAATAGAAAAATCAATATCTCTTCAGTATTCTGCATCAATGTTTATAAGCCAAAACCAGAAATGGATCAAACATAAAGCATACGTATAGTGGAAACCCTGGAGGTCTAGATCCAAACCTAGTTGTATCACAAGAATACTAACATACGTGGAAATGATGACAAAGTCTAAGGCTGTCTGCACATGTTGAGTGTTTGCAGTAGATGTTTCTGCAGCAATAGCAGTATTGGCAGGAATAACGCTGCACAAAATACATGTGTTTTTTATGCATTTGAGCATTTTGAATGTATTTTTTCTTGCATTTTTTTCTGCTCATGAATTTGAAAAGTGAAAAACGCTGCAAAAATTCTAAAACAATTCAACTCTGCAAAGCAAAAATAATCCGCGTGTGCAGGAGACTTCAAAGATCTCATTCCCTTCATTACTACTTTAAAATGCTGCGTTTTTATCAGACAGGAAAAGTTGAGTATGTGAATAAACGCTGCGGAGTCCATCTTCAGCCTCGGAGGGGCACAGCGATGGGCGCATATGCTCTTCTGTTTTAACCATTTCTGCTTTCACTCTCTCCACAGTCAAAATCTTTGCTATCGCAGCTAACATTATATTTCCTTTTTTTCATAATGTAGCTGATATAATATACTAAGGCTATAAGGATAGAAGAAATATTTCTTGATGTTTTTTGGCTAATATCTAAGGTTATTCATTCCAAAATGGAAAAGGGATAACATTTGTCCTTATGGAGAGTGGCATGCCAGTGTGAGGAGACTTAAACGCCTAGCATGCTCTTCTGGGAACTTAAACATGCAAATTGCTTCTTCAAAGAGGACTTGAACTCTAGTGCTGCCTATTGGAAGTAGCAATCCAAAAGTCAATATTGACCCATTAAACTACCGTATGTGCGCACTTTTTTGTTGTGGTTGCAGAAATTTCTATACCAAATGTGCATCTCCTGGCATGATTTTGACTTTTAGGATTGCTACTTCCAATAGGTGGCTCTAGAGTTAAAGTCCTCTTTGAAGAGTAATTTGCATATTTATTTTCCCAGAGGAGCATGCAAGGCATTTAAGTCTTCTCATACTAGAATGCCAGACCTGACCTGTCACTCTCCATAAGGAGAAACCTTGCCATTTAGGCTGGCTTCACACCACGTTTTTTGACTGTCAGATTTTGTCCAGTGTTTTGCAGGATGCATTGGACAGAACCTGACAGCCACGGATGAGCAGAACCGGAGAGGAAATTTGCCCTCTGATCCTGCTTTTTGCCAGCTTCGTTTGTGTCCAGTGCTGAAATTTCATCACCACGTCTGCAGGGAATTGGCCGCGGTGCTGAAATTTCAGCCATGGAGCTCTCCATGTGCTCTTTCAGCACCAAGCATCCGGGAACCGGCACAATTTTCTGCCGGATCCAGCGCGATTCGGCACCCATAGACTCCCATGCTATGGGCATCGGATCCGGGAGGATCCTGTTTTGTCCGATTTTTGCATCGGACACAAAAAATACTAAAATACTGCAGACTCCATTTTTTGTCCAATGCAAAAATTGACAAAACAGATCCTCCCGGAAAAGCCCCAAACCAGAAAAATAACAGCCTTCCATCCCCATAGCGAGACTTGGGGGCAAATTTGGATCCGGGCCTGTCCGGTTCACATCATCCAAGTATTAACCTCTCATACAGCCAAATCAGATCTCATACTTTGCACTGGCAAGGGTAAGCACCTTAAAACACCGTGTCTGCAAACTGAGGTTCCGGTTTAGCTTATATCCTTGGTTATGTAAAAAGGCTCATTAATGGGTCAATATTGACTTTTAGAATTGATACTTCCAATAGGTGGCACTAAAGTTCAAGTCCTCTTTGAAGATCTAATTTGCCTGTTTAATTCCAAAATGTAGATTTTGTTTCTTCGAATATCTTATAGATATGGTTGAGAAGTAGAGAATCTGGCAGACATAGAATCAACCAAAAAAATAAAATCAGTTTTATCCAGTGTTCTTCACCCCAAGAACAGAAATTGGAGGTGTCAGACATTACATTGTCAACAGATTCAGCCATTAGAGGGGTTATTCATCTTTTCTTAAATACATGTATCTGGGGCTACAAATCATATTTTATATTGGGTTTCATTACATATTTTGCACAGTTACAGGCTCTTCCTTTCCCTAAAAATACTGAAAAAGAGAATAAAGCGTTACAAACTTCCCTTCAGACAATCGTGGTGAGCTGAATGATGGAATCTCAGTTAACTCATTCTGCAGGCAGCAATAGACAATACAGCACAGAAGCTGTAGAAGCCACATGGGGCAATACTTTTAATGAAAACCAATTGCAAAAGCTATCATTTTTAACAGTGGGATCTGACAATAACCACATATCTATGCTCAGATCAATGCTTCATTTTCTATGTAGCAAAAATAATGCACTTTGTATGTTAAAACCCTCTTTAAGTAATATTATATTTTGGTTTAAATAATGATTCTAATTATTGTAACTCCATAACTCTACTATGTTCATGTCATTCTATAATCGCCATTACATATTAATTAGATACATTTGAAATCAGTATAGAATTCGATCATTAGAAGTACAGGGAAGCCCGGCAATTGTATTCCTCATCTTCCATGCATGCTTCATTCTATAGACTGTCATTGTAAATCATGAATCTTTTTACAAAAGGCAAATATATGCCCAAACAGTACAAGCTGTAGCAACGTGTTTGTGAAATGGTGCAGCCATGATGATAACAGGTAATATTGTGTTGGCTACAGCAGGTGAGAACATCACTGCGAACGGAAATTGTCTGCAACAGTAGAGAGGGCAACACGTGATAATTGGCGTCAGTTAGACATATTGGCTGACTTTACTTGGAGAAAGTCTATATTCTACAGTTAATAGGCCCAGCATTACTATACTGTACAGTCAAGAAATTTACTTTTACACAATTGGAGCTTTCCTGTATGGAAATGAGACACTTGATCCAGGATTACAGCAGAAAATCAAGTGAGCAAGTTTTCTGTGTTTCATTTTCGGTGTTAATCAACATTAGAATGGGAAAATCAAGCCATCGCGAAGGTCTGGCCATTGGAACAAGAACACTCAACGTACAATATTTCAAATCCTTCCAACCCTATTGGGTGTGATCGAAATAAAACAATGAAAGAAGAGAATCTTATGTGCAAGCAACCAGTAATTTCTAGTGCTATTTTTATTTATTTATAGAGCACCATTGATTCCATGGTGTTGTACATGAGAAAGGGCTACATACAAACAAGTTAAAAATACAACGAACAAGCTAACAGTGACAGACTGGTACGGAGGGGAGAGAGGACCCTGCCCTTTTCGGCTTACATTCTACAGGGCAGTGGGGAGAGACAGTAGGTTCGCTCTGCTCTTGTGGTGGTGGAGCGCCGGGTCCAATGGTGGTGTAGCACCAGGTCCAATGGTGGTGGAGTGCCAGGTCCAGTGGTGGTGGAGCACCGGGTCCAGTAATGGTGAAGTGGCACTGTAGTCATTGCAGGCTGTAGGTAGTTTTGAAGAGATGGGTTTTCAGGTTCCACTTGAAGGTTCCGAGTGTGGGGGATAATCGGATATTTTGGGGTGCAGAATTCCAGAGGATGGGGGATGCTCGGGCAAAGTCTTGCTGGCGGTTAGATGAGGAACGTAGAAGTGTGGAGGAAAGGAGGAGGTCTTGTGAGAATCGAAGATTATGAGTTGGATGATAACGGGAGATTAGTTCTGAAATATATGGGGAAACAGATTGTGGATGGCTTTGTAAATCAGTGTTAGTAGTTTGAATTGGATACGCTGCTGAATTGGGAGCCAGTGGAGGGATTCGCAGAGGGGAGAAGTGGAGGAATAGCGAGGAGAGAGGTGGATTAGTCCAGCAGCAGAGTTAAGGATAGATTGGAGAGGTGCAAGAGTGTTAGCAGTAGTCGAGACGGGAGATTATGAGGGCATGCACTAGAAGTTTAGTAGATTGAGGGGTTCGTATTCTGGAAATATTTTTGAATTGGAGGTGGTGAGAGCTTGGATGTGTGGTTTGAAGGACAGGGCAGAGTAAAGGGTTACTCCGAGGGAGCAGACTTCAGGTACAGGGCAAAGTGTGATGTCATTTATTGTGATAGATCTGGTAAGGAAGATGTGTGAGATGGAGGAAAGATGATGAGTTCGGTTTTGTCTACATTGAGTTTTAGGAAGCGAGAGGAGAAGAAAGATGATATGGCTGATAGACTCTCTGTGATTCTGGACAGGTGAGAGGTAACATCCAGGCCAGAGAGATAGATCTGAGTGTCATTAGCGTACAAGCGTACAGGTGGTACTGGAAGCCATGGGACTTTATGAGTTGTCCCAGACCAGGGGTATAGATTGAAAAAAGAAGGGGCACCAGGACAGAGCCTTGAGGGACCCCAACAGAGAGGGAATGGGGCAAGGAGGTTGTGTGGGAGTGGGAGACGCTAAATGTGCAGTTGGAAACGTAGGAGGAAATCCAGGAGAGGGCAAGGTCAGTGATACCAATGGAAAAGAGGATCTGTAATATGAGACTGGTCGACTGTGTCGAATGCAGAGTACAGGTCCAGAAGGAGGAGGACAGAGAAATCTCTGTTAGCTTTGGCTGTAAGTCGTTAGTAATTTTGCTCAGGGCAGTTTTAGTGGAGTGGTGGGGGTGGAAGCCGGATTGAAGGGTGTCAAAGAGAGAGTTGGTTGAGAGGTGGGATGAGAGTATAATGTGGACATGCTTTTCGAGGAGTTTGAAAGCGAACAGGAGCAGGGATATAGGCCGGTAGCTGGATGTAGAAATTAGGTCAAGGGACAGCTGCTTTAAGATAGGTGTAATTGTTGCATGTTTGAAAGCAGAAGGAAAGGTACCAGAAGTTAGTGATAGGTTGAAGAGGTGGGTTAGGGCTGGGATGAGTGTGGTGGTGAGATTGGGTAAGAAGTGTGATGGAATGGGTCCAGTGCACAAGTGGTGAGGTGTGATCTGGAGAGGAGGTGAGGTGTGCAAGTTCTCCTTCAGTGATGGAGGGGAGGATAGTTAGTGGGGGAGGGGAATGATCTGGTATACATGGGGGTTGTGGTGGTTGATCAGCAAAGACTTGTCTAATCTGATCAATCTTGCTGGTGAAGTGTGTTGCAAGGTCTTCTGCGGAGATACGAGAAGTGGGGGGAGGAGGGAGTTAAATGTGTTGAACAACTGCCTGGAATTGTGGGACAAAGAGCATATGAGCGTAGTGTTGAGCGAGCACTACCATGCTCAGGTGCTCGGTACTCGTACAGGCATTTTCAAGATGGAACAGGCTAGACTAGTTTACCGAGTATAATAGTTTATGTTATTACACATTTGTATGTAGGCAATTTCTTCTAATCGAGTTGGTTTGTTTTTTCTTGGATTTATACAAGTAAGCCGGCATATACTCAGGTCCTTTTTTTGCTCAATTTGGTTTATTAAGTATATTGAAAAATCTTCTGGAAAAATGCTTGAGTTCCCTACTAACAAGTCGAGCCTGTCCCATCTTCAAAATGCTTGTTAAGAGTACCAAGCACCTGAGCATGGTAGTGATCACTGAACACCAGTAATTATATATACACACGCACAGATTATATCGGAATATATCTGCATCAGAGTCTCTCTTCCCATGAGGGTCTTCAGCTGGATAATCACCTTTTTCTTCAACAAAGTGCACACAAAATATTCAAGCTCTATCACAAGCTGACTCTGAAGGGAGAAAGAAAGTGTTTCTAACAAACTTGCCACAATTCGCTGGTACAGAAGACCACAGCCAGGTCAGGGATTTTTTGGATTGGTGGCCTCCTTTTGCCATGGGAGAACCCATCTTACCAAGATGGTGAAGGCTGAAGCTGAGAGTAACTGCCAGGAGCCAGACTGTATATATGTTTCCCCAGATGGGAACTGGTTACTAGAGCAGTGTTTCCAACTCCAGTCCTCAAGGCACACACAGTCATGTTTTCAGGATTCCTTAGATTGCATAGGTGATAATTTAATCACTTGCACAGGGATAATTCCATCATCTGTCTAATGAAGGAAATCCTGAAAACATGACTGTTGGTGTGCCTTGAGGACTGGAGTGGAACACTGTACTAGAGGATTAAAGACTTCATGGTAATGGAGAGCATCACAAAAAATACAACTTGCCCTTAAAGATATTTATGACCTAAAATGGATGATGAATACACAGTGACAACATAAAATTAATTTGATATGTAAAAGAGGAATTTGTGATGGATCCAACTGGAACATTTTAAAACAATTCCTTATATTGCTTAGCCAATAGACCCAAGTATATAGAGGTGATATGCTCAAAAATGAGTGAAAGTAAAGCACGTTCAAAACTACTGTAAAATGCAATAAGATTATGACACGCAAAAATGTCTGGCACCCCAGAGTCACCGATTTTGGATCAATTCTGCATCTCCAGCTTTGACTGAGAAGGTTACATACAAGTAGCTTTATACCAAACTATGTAAACCAAGCTTCAGCTCCCTGTGTATGATGTCATTGCCAGTGGTCCCTGTCCTGACCACTCAGAAGAACTACTCATGGCCTTAGTCAAAAAAGCTGGATGACCACCAATATTGATCCTGACCAGTACCTAATGCTGATGTTCAAGAAAGCTTGGAAAACTTTATGTACTTAATAGATATCAATAATTCATTGATTTTATTGGGGTAGTTGTATATTTATTGTGATTTTTGGCTCTTAAATTAGATTTTACTCTTCTGCACTTGCACTGATAAGCTTCTATGAAGACGTAAGTTCTGGACTGGACCAAAGAAATGCAGTGGATGTGGTGTATATGGACTTTTCAAAAGCTTTTAATACGGTGCCACACAAAAGGTTGATACATAAAATGAGAGCAATGGGGATAGGGAAAATATTTGTAAGTGGGTTAAAAACTGGCTTAGGTGGTCATTAATGGAACACACTCAGAATGGGTCACAGTTAACAGTGGGTACCACAGGGGTCAGTGTTGGGCCCTCTTCTATTTAATATATTTATTAATGACCTTGTAGGGGGCATACAGAGTAGAATCTCAATATTTGCAGATGACACTAAACTCTGCAGGGTAATCAATACAGGGGAGGACAATTTTATATTACAGGAGGATTTCTGTAAACTAGAAGCTTGGGCTGATAAATGGCAAATGAGCTTTAATGGGGATAAATGTAAGGTCATGCACTTGGGCAGAGGAAACAAAATGTATAATTATGTGCTTTATTGTAAAACATTGGGCAAAACTGTCACTGAAAAAGACCTAGGTGTATGGGTAGATGACAAACTCACATTTAGTGCCCAGTGTCAGGCAGCTGCTGCAAAGGTAAATAAAATAATGGGATGCATTAAAAGAGACATAGATGCTCATGAGAAGAACATAATTTTACCTCTATACAAGTCACTAGTGCGACCACACTTAGGCTGCTTTCACATCAGTGTTTTTTTAAATCGCGGCAGTTGCGGTGAAAAAAACGCAACTGCCGCGATTACCGCATACCGGCTGCACTTGCGGCACACTTGCGGGAAACCTCATACAATGTATATGCGGGCTTGCGGTTTTGGCACTTGCGGCAGGTGCGGGCCGCGAAAAAAACGCGGCTGACGGCAGTTTTTTTCGCGGCCGCACCTGCCGCAAGTGCCAAAACCACACTTGCCGCACCTGCACAAGCCCGCCTATACATTGTATGGGGTTTGCGCAGTGTGCCGCAAGTGCAGCCGGTATGCGGTAATCGGGCAGTTGCGGTTTTTTCACCGCAACTGCCGCGATTTCAAAATCTGATGTGAAAAGCTGATGTGAAAGTACCTTAGAATACTGTGTACAATTCTGTATAAGGCCCCTTTCACATCAGCGTTTTTTTTCATATCGCGGCAGATGCGTGAAAAAACGCATCTGCCCGACGTTCACACGCATACCCGGCTGCACTTGCCGGCACGGTTGCGGCGCAGTTGCGGCAAGCCCCATACAATGTATAGGCGGGCTTGCGGCAAGTGCGGTTTTGGCACTTGCGGCCGCGAAAAAAAACCGCGGTCAGCCCAAAAACCACACTTGCCGCACCTGCCGCAAGCCCGCCTATACATTGTATAGGGCTTGCCGCAACCGCGCCGCGACCGTGCCGCAAGTGCAGCCGGTATGCGGTAATCGCGACAGATGCGGTTTTTTTCACCACATCTGCCGCGATTTGAAAAAAACTCTGATGTGAAAGGGGCCTAAGAAAGACATAGCTGAACTAGAGCGAGTCCAGAGAAGAGCGACCAAGGTTATTAGAGGACTGAGGGGTCTGCAATACCAAGATTATTAAACTTGGGGTTATTTAGCTTGGAAAAATGAAGGCTTAGGGGTGATCTAATAATTGTATAAATATATGAGGGGACAGTACAGAGACCTTTCTAATGATCTCTTTACTCTTAGGCCTGAGACGGGGACAAGGGGGCATCCTCTACGTTTGGAGGAAAGAAGGTTTAATCATAATCACAGACGCGGAAATTTTTTACTGTAAGAGCAGTGAGACTATGGAACTCTCTGCCACATGCTGTTGTAATGAGTGAGTCACTACTAACATTTAAGAAGGGCCTGGATGCCTTTCTTGAAAATTATAATATTACCAGTTATATATACTAGATTCTTTGATAGGGCGTTGATCCAGGGAATTACCGTATATACTCGTGTATAAGCCGAGTTTTTCAGCACAAAAAATGTGCTGAAAAGTCCCCCCTCGGCTTATACACGGGTATATACGGTAGCCCCAGCTGTATACAGCCCCCCCGTGGTATCCAGGGGCACCCTTGCTGCACCTGTAAAGGAAGATGTCAGTATACTTATCGCTGCCGCCGCCGCTCCGCTGCTCGGTCACCGCGCTGCTCCGGGTCTTCATGCTTCCTGTTCCTTCTCCGGCGCTCAGGAAATTACGTCATTGTTCGAGCGCCGGAGAAGGAACAGGAAGCATGAAGACCCGGAGCAGCGCGGTGACCGAGCAGCGAGCAGCGGCGGCAGCGATAAGTATACTGACATCTTCCTTTACAGGTGCAGCAAGGGGGCCCTGGATACCACGGGGGGGCTGTATACAGCTGGGGCTGCTGTATACAGCTGGGGCCCTGTATACTACTTATGGGGGGGTCTGTATACCTCTGGGGCTGCTGCTGTATATACCCCCTGGGGCTGCTGCTGTATATACCCCCTGGGGCTGCTGCTGTATATACCCCCTGGGGCTGCTGCTGTATATACCCCTGGGGCTGCTGCTGTATATACCCCTGGGGCTGCTGCTGTATACACCCCCTGGGGCTGCTGCTGTATATACCCCCTGGGGCTGCTGCTGTATATACCCCCTGGGGCTGCTGCTGTATATACCCCATGGGGATGCTGCTGTATATACCCCCTGGGGTTGCTGCTGTATACTACCACTGGGGCTGCTGTATACTACTACTGGGGCTGCTGTATACTACCACTGGGGCTTCTGTATACTACTACTGGGGCTGCTGCTGTATATACCACTGAGGCTGCTGTATACTACTACTGGGGCTGCTGTATACTACCTCTGGGGCTTTTGTATACAACCACTGGGGCTGCTGTATATACCTCTGGGGCTGTGTATACTACCACTGGGGCTGCTGTATATATCTCTGGGGCTGCTGTATACTACCACTGGGGCTGCTGCTGTATATACCACTGGGAGGCTGCTGTATATAACCTCTGGGGTGCTGTATACTACCACTGGGGCTGCTGTATATATCTCTGGGGCTGCTGTATACTACCACTGGGGCTGCTGCTGTTATACCATGGGGAGGCGCTGTAACACTGCTGGGGCCTGTATGTACCACTGGGGAGGCTGCTGTATACACACTTCTGGGGGCTGTATACTACCACTGGGAGGCCTGTATACCACTGCAGGGCCTGTATACCACACTGCTGGGGCTGTATACCTGTGCTGGGGTCCACCCTCAGCTTTATACACGAGTCAATAGGTTTTCCCAGATTTTGGGGGCAAAAGTAGGGTCGGCTTATACAGGTCGCTTATACACGAGTACATACGGTAGTCTGATTGCCATATCTGGAGTCAGGAAGGAATTTTTCCCCCAATGTGGAGCTAGTGTTGCCACATGTGTTTTTTTTGCCTTCCTCTGGATCAACATGTTAGGCTATGGGTTGAACTAGATGGACTTAAAGTCTTCCTTCAACCTTAAAAACTATGTTACTATGTTACTATCTCCTAATGATTAGGGTGGAGAGGTGGTCATCTGTATGAAGCTTTGGGAAAGTCCAGATTTGTTGTACCCTTTAGGTGATACCATGATATTTACATGGATAACTGCCATGGTTCTCTCAAAAATTGCTACTACCGTGCTTTCATCTTCTGAGATTGTGGTTTTCTAAATAGCTGGAATGCAGCCATTGTTTCTCTTTAGTTGAGTTTTACAATTATTTTAAGTTTAAAAGGAACATTTTCTACTGTCAGCTTGTGAAACAATGACATTGGCCTCCGGCCAGATCTTGTGTGAAAAAACACTTCACATAGAATATGCAGCAGTTATTCTCAAGACAAAAGAATATGCAGCAGTTATTCTCAAAAAAACTTCTGCTGCCTCACATGCCTATTAGAAGGCAGGGCTAACGCCCCTTTCACATCAGTGTTTTTCGCTGATTGCGGAAGATCCAGCAGATTTACTGCATCTGCCACCTAATGGCTGCACTTGCGGCACACTGCGAGAAGCCCCATGCATTCTGCATGGGGCTTGCAGGAACTGCGGTATTGCCGCGATCCGGCAGTTGCGACTACGCAAAGAAAACAGAGCTGACCGCGGGTTTTTTCGCAATACCACACTTGTTGCAAGCCCCAAAGAGAATGCATGGGGCTTACCGCGTGTGCCGCAAGTGCTGCTGTCAGGCGGCAGATGCGGTTTTCTGTCCAGATCTGCCGGATCCGGACAGAAACATTGCTGTGAAAGGGGCCTAACCAATGGAAAATTGCTCAAAAATACTGTTTAGTAATATGTATATTAATGCCTTCCAGATTTCGAACTTATGTGACATAAAAAGACTTTTCTCTGTGCTAGGGCACGTATTCTTCTTCTTATTATTATTCATATTAAGTTTCCAGGCCCTTAATGATTACTTTTTTTGCAATACATGTAAAGCCACTCCTTTATTTCCAACAGTCTGTGTCAACCACTCATTTTTTATCACCAATATGTGTCAGACCACTCCTTTCTTATCACCAGTATATGTTAGACCACTTCTTTCTTTCCACCAGTATATGTTAGACCACTCCTTTCTTATCACCAGTATGTGGCAGACCACTCCTTTTTTCACCAGAATATGTCAGACCACTCCTTTCTTATCACCAGTATATGTTAGACTACTCCTTTCTTATCATCAGTATATGTTAGACCACTCCTTTCTTATCACCAGTATAGTGTTAGACCACTCCTTTCTTATCACCAATATGTGTCAGACCACTCCTTTCTTATCACCAATATGTGTCAGACCACTCCTTTCTTATCACCAATATATGTTAGACCACTCCTTTCTTATCACCAGTATGTGTCAGACCACTCCTTTCTTATCACCAGTATATGTTTGACCACTCCTTTCTTATCACCAGTACGTGTCAGACCACTCCTTTCTTATCACCAGTATATGTTAGACCAGGGGTCCCAACCTTTTTTCGCTCCGGGGACCGGCGTCAAGCAAGATAATTTTCTCGAGCCCGCGAGGGTGTTATGGGGGCGGGGCTTTGATCATATGGGTGGGGCCATGTTAAAGGGTGGGTTTAGTATCCTTTTCCCAAAAGATGTATTACATCTTTATTTGCAGGGAATGTCTTATTTCTCTATCCCCTTGCAGCCCCAGCCTCCTTTTGCAGCCTCCAGCCTCCTTCTGCAGCCCAGCCTCCTTTTCCAACCCCCAGCCTCCTCTTTCAGACCTCAGCTTCCTTTTCCAGACCCAGCCTCCTCTTCAGCCACAACCTGCTTTTCCAGCCTCCACTTTCACCTCCAGCCTCCTCCTTTAACCCCCAGCCTCCTCTTTAACCCCCCAGCCTCCCCTTTAACCCCCAGCCCTCCTTTTTAACCCACCAACCTCTCTCTTTAACCACCCAAGCCTTCCTTTAACCCCCAGCCTTCTCTTTAACCACCAGCCTCCTCTTTAACCCCCAGCTCCTCTTTAACCCCCAGCCTCTTTTTTAACCCCCAGTCTCCTCTTTAACCCCCCAGCCTCCTCTTTAACCCCCCAGCCTCCTTTTTAACCCCCCGATCTCCTCTTTAACCCCCCCAGCCTCCTCTTTAACTCCCAGTCTCCTCTTTAACTCCCAGCCTCCTCTTTAACCTCTCAGTCTCTTTTTAACCCCAGTCTCCTCTTTAAACCCCCCAGCCTCTCTTTCAGCCACAATCTTCTTATTCAGTCTCCATCATCACACACACACACACACTTCACCGCTTCCCCCCACCCACAGCACCTGCTGCTTCACGTCCTACTTTCTTCTTTTCCTCAGAGAAGCCATCAGCCAATCACAGTGCAAAAGCCACTAGCCAATCAGGGCCTGGATGCTGCACTGTGATTGGCCGATGGCTTCTCATTCCCATAGCTGAGGAAAAGAAGAGAGAAGGACGTAATGAATGATGCAGGGGCGGTGACATCACTCCGGGAGCCGCCGCAGAGCACACATTGTGTAGTGCTGGTCTGCGGCGGCGTGGACCGGCACCCAGACCCCCGCGGCCCGGTGGTTGGGGACCCCTGTGTTAGACCACTCCTTTCTTATCACCAGTATATGTTAGACCACTCCTTTCTTATCACCAGTATATGTCAGACCACTCCTTTCTTATCACAAGTATATGTTAGACCACTCCTTTCTTATCACCAGTATGTGTTAGACCACTCCTTTCTTATCACCAGTATGTGTCAGACCACTCCTTTCTTATCACCAGTATATGTTAGACCACTCCTTTCTTATCACCAGTATGTGTTAGACCACTCCTTTCTTATCACCAGTATGTGTCAGACCACTCCTTTCTTATCACCAGTATATGTTAGACCACTCCTTTCTTATCACCAGTATGTGTTAGACCACTCCTTTCTTATCACCAGTATATGTTAGACCACTCCTTTCTTATCACCAGTATGTGTTAGACCACTCCTTTCTTATCACCAGTATATGTTAGACCACTCCTTTCTTATCACCAGTATGTGTTAGACCACTCCTTTCTTATCACCAGTATATGTTAGACCACTCCTTTCTTATCACCAGTATGTGTTAGACCACTCCTTTCTTATCACCAGTATATGTTAGACCACTCCTTTCTTATCACCAGTATGTGTTAGACCACTCCTTTCTTATCACCAGTATATGTTAGACCACTCCTTTCTTATCACCAGTATGTGTTAGACCACTCCTTTCTTATCACCAGTATATGTTAGACCACTTCTTTCTTTCCACCAGAATGTGTCACACCACTTTTTTCTTATCACCAGTATGTGTTAGACCACTTCCTTTCTTTCACCAGTATACGTCAGATGACTCCTTTACACCAGTGTATGAGTTGGCCATTTTCTTTTTTTCACAAGTATGTGTCCAGCGTCTCCCTTTTTTGAACCAGTATATCTCACTCCACTCCATCTTCTTCACTAATATGTGTCGGACCATTCCCTCCTTTCCACCAGGATGTGCCAGGCCACTCCTGCCTTTTCTCCAGTGTGTCTCAGACCATTCTTTCCTTTCTTCCAGGGTGTCTAAGACACTCCATTTTTTTCTCGAGGATATGTCAGACCACTCTTTCTTTATCAGTAATAGGTGTCAGACTACTCCATCCTTTTCTCCAGTATGTGTTAGGCCACTCACTTTTTTTTTATAAGTACATGTCGCCTTTTTCCTTTCCACCAGCATTTGCCATACAACTCCATTTCTCCTTGTGAAACTACACTACTTCTTCACAAGTTTTTCTTTTTGCCGCACCACAGTTATGTTTGTGCCAAACCACTCATTCCTGAGCTCCGCTATTAACCCAGAAGATTCTTTCCCAAGGTCTTCTTTTTACTAGACCAGTCTCTTACTGATAAAGGCCAACTCTTTCCAGATTCTCTTACTCCGAGTTCTGAGTTAGCCTTTCTAAGGACCTCTACCTCTGTGCTAGACAAGCTTCTCATAGATTTCCTAGAATTCCATGGTGCTGCTCCACAAACTGCAAAGTACTGCAACTGTGGAAAGCAAATCAGAAAACATCTGACTGTTTCCGACTTTTTGCGGCTTGCTTTTGTCATGACCAAAGTCACCATCTGGCACCTGCCTTAGCATTGAGGTGTTATAATCCTACTTGCCATTACTTGATGTCTAGTTGTTTTAGATAAATAGAAAACCACTAGAGGTGGCAGTATATGGTGGATGTACCAGATTACCAAAATGGTGCCACATTGCAGTCTTTGCAAGGTTGTGGACTTGAAGGCGTAGTCTTGATACTATCAGGTGTATGGCTACTGTGCTCGTTAGCTAAGATGCATGTTATAAAATGTTATGGAATGGATTACATACAGTTAGGGCCATAAATATTTGGACAGTGACACAATTTTCGCGAGTTGGGCTCTGCATGCCACCACATTGGATTTGAAATGAAACCTCTACAACAGAATTCAAGTGCAGATTGTAACGTTTAATTTGAAGGGTTGAACAAAAATATCTGATAGAAAATGTAGGAATTGTACACATTTCTTTACAAACACTCCACATTTTAGGAGGTCAAAAGTAATTGGACAAATAAACATAACCCAAACAAAATATTTTAATTTCAATATTTTGTTGCGAATCCTTTGGAGGCAATCACTGCCTTAAGTCTGGAACCCATGGACATCACCAAACGCTGAGTTTCCTCCTTCTTAATGCTTTGCCAGGCCTTTACAGCCGCAGCCTTCAGGTCTTGCTTGTTTGTTGGTCTTTCCGTCTTAAGTCTGGATTTGAGCAAGTGAAATGCATGCTCAATTGGGTTAAGATCTGGTGATTGACTTGGCCATTGCAGAATGTTCCACTTTTTTGCACTCATGAACTCCTGGGTAGCTTTGGCTGTATGCTTGGGGTCATTGTCCATCTGTACTATGAAGCGCCGTCCAATCAACTTTGCAGCATTTGGCTGAATCTGGGCTGAAAGTATATCCCGGTACACTTCAGAATTCATCCGGCTACTCTTGTCTGCTGTTATGTCGTCAATAAACACAAGTGACCCAGTGCCATTGAAAGCCATGCATGCCCATGTGGATGTGGTGTGCCTTGGATCATGTGCCGTTCCCTTTCTTCTCCAAACTTTTTTCTTCCCATCATTCTGGTACAGGTTGATCTTTGTCTCATCTGTCCATAGAATACTTTTCCAGAACTGAGCTGGCTTCTTGAGGTGTTTTTCAGCAAATTTAACTCTGGCCTGTCTATTTTTGGAATTGATGAATGGTTTGCATCTAGATGTGAACCCTTTGTATTTACTGTCATGGAGTCTTCTCTTTACTGTTGACTTAGAGACAGATACACCTACTTCACTGAGAGTGTTCTGGACTTCAGTTGATGTTGTGAACGGGTTCTTCTTCACCAAATAAAGTATGCGGCGATTATCCACCACTGTTGTCATCTGTGGACGCCCAGGCCTTTTACAGTTCCCAAGCTCACCAGTCAATTCCTTTTTTCTCAGAATGTACCCAACTGTTGATTTTGCTACTCCAAGCATGTCTGCTATTTCTCTGATGGATTTTTTCTTTTTTTTCAGCCTCAGGATGTTCTGCTTCACCTCAATTGAGAGTTCCTTTGACCGCATGTTGTCTGGTCACAGCAACAGCTTCCAAATGCAAAACCACACACCTGGAATCCACCCCTGACCTTTTAACTACTTCATTGATTACAGGTTAACGAGGGAGACGCCTTCAGAGTTAATTGCAGCCCTTAGAGTCCATTGTCCAATTACTTTTGGTCCCTTGAAAAAGAGGAGGCTATGCATTACAGAGCTATAATTCCTAAACCCTTTCTCCGATTTGGATGTGGAAACTCTTATATTGCAGCTGGGAGTGTGCACTTTCAGCCCATATTATATATATAATTGTATTTCTGAACATGTTTTTGTAAACAGCTAAAATAACAAAACTTGTGTCACTGTCCAAATATTTCTGGCCCTAACTGTATAAAGGTAAGTTATATGTCACAGAATTATAGTTATAATATGGCTATTTTTATTTTGCAGTATCGTATTATTATTTGCATTGTTCATAAAATTATTAAGCAGTTATGCTAAGAATAGTCTTAAAGAGAAAACTAATGGCATCCTACTAGTCTGTCAATCATACAGTCATTTCTGGATTGTACCGGTAAAGGGGGAAACAATTTTTTGTTTAAATAGCAGAATCAGCAGCAGATTGCTCAGACCACATGCAGACGCTTGATAGCGGCCACATTGTTCTGCTAAACTAAGGAAGAAGAAAACTTCACATATTGCCTTTTCACAGATCTGCTGACCCGGTTACTAATATATTTCACAATTATGTACTAAATATATATGTACTGCCTGCAACTACGAGATGTCAACCTGGGTCATGGTATAAAAGTGATGTTGGTAATCATTTGATTCATACATCGTGAGTTATAGCATACATAGTAACATAGTTTTTAAGGTTTAAGGAATACTTTAAAGGCCATGTTACACACACAGATATCTGTTCAGATATTGGTCACAGATCTCTGGTTGCAGTGAAATCATGGACACATTGTTACATTTGCACACAGCCACAAAATAGAACAATGTGTCCATGATTCCACTGCAACCAGAGATCTGTGACCAATATCTGAACAGATATCTGTGTGTGTAACGTGGCCTTAAGTCCATTTAGTTCAACCCATAGCCTAACATGTTGATCCAGAGGAAGGCAAAAAAAAAAACCATGTGGCAATACTAAGCTCCACATTGGGGGAAAAAAATTCCTTCCTGACTCCAGATATGGCAGTCAGACTAATTCCCTGGATCAACGCCCTATCAAAGAATCTAGTATGTATAACTGGTAATATTATAATTTTCAAGAAAGGCATCCAGGCCCTTCTTAAATGTTAGTAGTGAATCACTCATTACAACATCATGTGGCAGAGAGTTCCATAGTCTCACTACTCTTACAGTAAAGAATTCACGTCTGTGATTATGATTAAACCTTCTTTCCTCCAGACGTAGAGGATGCCCCCTTGTCCCCGTCTCAGGCCTAAGAGAAAGAAGATCATTAAAAAGCTCTTTGTACTGACCCCTCATATATTTATACATTATTATAAGATCACCCCTAAGCCTTCGTTTTTCCAAACTAAATAACTCCAAGTTTAATAACCTGTCTTGGTATTGCAGACCCCTAAGTCCTCTAATAACCTTGGTCGCTCTTCTCTGCACCCGCTCTAGTTCAGCTATGTTTTTCTTATACTCCAGAATTGTACACAGTATTCTAAGTGTGGTCGCAATAGTGACTTGTATATAGGTAAAATTATGTTCTCCTCATGAGCAGCTATGCCTCTTTTAATACATCCCATTATTTTATTTGCCTTTACAGCAGCTGCCTGACACTGGCCACTAAATGTAAGTTTGTCATCTACCCATAGACCCAGGTCTTTTTCAGTGGTAGTTTTGCCCAGTGTTTTACAATTAAGAACATAATTATACATTTTATTTCATCTGCCCAAGTGCAGGACCTTACCTTTATCCCCATTAAAGCTCATTTGCCATTTATCAGCCAAAGCTTCTAGTTTACATAAATCCTCCTGTAATATAAAATTATCCTCCTCTGTATTGATTACCCTGCAGAGTTTAGTGTCATCTGCAAATATTGAGATTCTACTCTGTATGCCCCCTACAGGGTCATTAATAAATATGTTAAAAAGAAGATGGCCCAATACTGACCCCTGTTGTACCCCACTGTTAACTTTGATCCATTCTGAGTGTGTTCCATTAATAACCACCCTTTGTTTCCTATCTCTAAGCCAGGTCTTAACCCACTTACACATATTTTCCCCTATCCCTATTGCTCTCATTTTATGTATCAACCTTTTGTGTGGCATATTCTGTAGTATCTAACCACAGCCACCTCTGGAAGACCTTATGATATATTATGGACCTACTAACATTATATTTACAATTTAGAACACAAATCTTCATAGAGATGTAGCAGTCCTGACTTTTACATTTTTTGTGGTCAGTTATATAATGTTTTGTAAATCCTCAGCTAATAGGTCGCGATAACACTATAAACTGGGCCAAGCGTTAAAGGGATTATCTGATATAAAAAAGTTATCACTTTTCCTTGGGTCTCTAGGGGTCTCATTGCTGGGACCTGCAACAGAACAGGGAGTTTTTATCCCCATTACAATGATCAAAGAATAGGAAACAGTGGATGTGATCCATACTTCCGGCAATTCAAAGACATTCAGACCAAGGAGTGAGGAACATTCAGATTATTAGTCTACATGTTTCAAAACCTGCTGGTTTCTTCATCAGGACATCATGTCGCTACCCTATTTTTTTATTTTAAAGACCCTATTGCACTTTTCTGCCTTTCCAGCCCCATTATAGAATCCCCATTACAATGGAGTACCAGTGCACACATTCGACTGTCGCTCCATTCATTCCCTATGAGGCTTCTGAGCGTTGCACTCGGCTTTTTTCGGCAACATCATAGAAGATGAATGGAGCAGCTGTTGAGCATGAGCACTGACACTTCATTTTCCAATGGGGATATAGGTTTACCATTCTTCTGATCGGTGTGGGTCCCAGTGATTGGATACACAATGATCAGTATGGTATCACCTAACATTTGTGCTTCAATTTTAAAATATTGCAGCAAAACTTAGTTTTTTTGACATGATAGCAAAAATTTGTAACGCTTAAATACAGCTTTGAACAACTGATCAAACTGACTAACTTTGCTTATTTTCCCAAATATTCACTGGTTTGTAATGATCGAATATGGTAAAAAAAGGACAATGATTAACAGGGAATAGGATTATTGCCACCTAGAACTCATGGAGGCCGAAAACTAGCTTGTCTGGTACAATGCCACATAAAAGCTATGGTAGCATAAATTGCAGAAAAGGTTAATGCTGGCCAAAATACATGTCAGGACACACAGTGCTCTGCTGATTGCTATATGTGGGGCTGTGAAGCCGGAGTCCAAACTCATGGTAACCCCTTGTCTACCAAAGAAAGTGCTTACAATGGACCTATGAGCCTCAGAACTGGACCATGGAGCCACGGAAGGAGACATATTGAATCACATATGTTTTTACATAGTGTGTTGCTTACCTAAAGAAAACTTGGCACCAGTCTACAATATGGGAAGAGATGGCAAAGTGGCAGAGGCAATGCATGCTCTGGGCAATGTTCTGGTAGGTATAGTTGGGTATTGGCACTCATATAGTGTTACTGGAAAATATACTTCTTACCTACCTAAACATTGCACAGACCAAGTACGCCCCTTCATGGTAACAGTATGCCCTAATGGCAGTGGTCTCTTTCAGCAGAATAACATGATCTACCACACTGCAAAACTTGTTCAGGAATGGTTTGAGGAACAAAACTACGTAATGACTTAGGCTCTAAATTCCTTAATCCACTTGTGCATCTGTGGGATATTCTGGAAAAACAAGTTCATTCCAAAGAAACTTCACCCCACAGAATTTAATGCGAGTCAGCACAGAACGACTGTGTAAACAGAGTACTGGAGCTTGGTGCATCATGATGTGACCAAACACTAAAAGCACCACTCCAGTGTTTTGTTTTTTATTATTGCACCACTGAAGTGGTGCTTTAAATCTAAGCTCCTTGCCCTCGGTCTTATATTTACCCTTCGTCTTTTTCCAACGTTGCTCTGGCCGGTCTCTGGCGATTTGTGACCTCATCTCCTTATGATAGCTCAAGCGCTGAGCTCGCATCCTTGCACGCTCATCTCAGCTGGCCTCATCAGATGAGATGTGTAACTAACACCACCGGTTGGATCAGTGCCAACCCTTTGGATTGTGCTGTCAGTGACTGACAGTGTGATCCATAGCACCGCAGCGGGGATCACGCTGTTCCCTGCCGTGATCGGAGGTCCCGCAAAGCGATTGCGGGACCTCCACTGTTACCTGGACAGCCATCTGGGTCAGATGACCTTGGAAGTAGTGATGGGTGAACCCGCCAATGTTCGAGTTCAGCGAACTTGCCCAAACTTTTTTTAAAGTTCAGGTTCGGTGCCAAAAGTGGCTTGAACCTGAGTCTGAACCACAAACTCACACTGTTGTGGGATGGGGGCTAGGAGGCTGTAAAGGATAGAAGATAATTATTAAACAGCATTATACTTTCCGGCATCCACCCACTTGTACTTCTGTGGCCGCTCATTAACTTCCTGGATATTCACTGCTGAAGGACCCAACAGCCAGTCACAGATGCTGTCACAGAGAATTGACGCACCAAAACTATGATGCAGTTTTTGCAATGAATTTCATGCTCTTTTGGTGCACTTTTGGCACAAAACTGCATGCATTGTGTTCAATGAGTTCATCTGCATCTCCTGGCCAAAAACCAAACCAAAACCACGACATGTTTTTTTGCTGCGGATTTCATGATTTATTTGGTGCATTGTGTTCTATGAATCTTCCGGTCCAAAAAAGCACTAAAACCGCAACTCAGTTGAGTCCTTTTTATAAAATTATTCTTTGAAATAATTTTAAAAAAATGACGTGGGGCTTCGCCATATTTCTGTATCCCAGCAAGGTACAGCAGGCAGGTACAGGCTGCCCCATACCCCAGCTGCCTGTTTTTACCTGCCTGGAAACCAAAAATATAGGGAAGCCTCTTTTTTTAATTATTTTATAAATTTCATAAAATAATTTTAAACAATGACATGGTGCTTCGCTGTATTTTTGGTTTGAAGACAAGTACAACTAAGCAGCTGGGGCTTGAATCCTCAGCATAGGGTGGCCCGCTGTGAATTGCGCCCGTATCTGCCCTAGAAAATGGCACATTCATAAAAACACCATTTTCTGGCGCTGTACCCTGACTTTTCCAGTGGCCCTGGTGGCGGTGGCACACTTGGTAATAAAATGATTAATGCCAGCTTTGTATTGGTAGCTACACTAAGCCTGAAATTCACAGTGTCAGGACAATATTAGACCCACCCCTTATAAATTTCTTGTAAGCAGTAAAAAATCAGAACACTGAAGAAAACATTTAGAAATAAAACACAAGACAGTCCTGTTTCCTATATTTAATTAACATAAAAAAAACCTCCCTACAGCATAATCCACAGGGAACATCTTCAGCTCTGCTGCATATCTCTTTGTGCAGATGCCCATTCTCTGTGACAGCGTATGTGGTTAGCTGTTGGGTCCATCTGCAGTGACTGTTCAGGAAGTTCATGAGCAGCAGCGGACATAGACGCAGCGGGGCGGTGGAAATCGGTAATTATAATGCTGTTTAATAACTATTTACTTTTACAGCACCCCTAAGCCCAAACCCGAACTATAACACAGACTTCCCAGGAAAGTCTTTGTTCAGGATCTGACATGAACACTAGGTGTTCAGTACGGACCCCGAACTTTACAAGTTACTAATTGCAGGAAGGGGGGAGGGGAGACCTGCAGCCAATATACTCACGAGGCTCCTCCACTGGATCTAGTGGTTGGCGTCCACCTCAATAGTCGTAAGAAATTGTAGAGACGATCCAGTGGCATGCTTCATATTCCTTTTATTATGAAATCATAAAATCATCACAGTGCTCCCCCTGTGCGCTGTGATGATTTTATGATTTCATAATAAAAGGAATATGAAGCATGCCACTGGATCGTCTCTACAATTTCTTATGACCCCCGAACTTTACAGTTCGGGTTTGCCCATCACTATTTGGAAGCTGTCCTGAATCATTTCCTGCCGGTGATGACCCAGTGACGTCACAAGCAGGGAGTGATTATTTCTTCTGTGTTCGGATAGGCTGTAACCCATTCAAACATAAAAGAAGCAATCAGACAGTTGAGCACTGAGGCCCTCCAGTGGGCAAGGTAAAGTAATGAAAAAAAAGTTTGCAAAAATATGAAAAAAAGAAAAAACCTAACATTTCAAATCACCCCCCTTTTGCCCCACTGAAAATAAAAGAATAAAAAATTTACACACATTTGTTATTGCCGTGTTCAGAAATGCTCAATCTATCAAAATATTAAATGAATTAATCAGATCTTTAAAGTACGAAACGGAAAAAAAAGTCCTTACGCCAAAATTGTTATTTTTGGTCGCCACAACATTGCAACAAAATGCAATATTGGATGATCAAAACAACGCATCCACCCAAAAATGGTATCATTAGAAATGTCAGCTCAAGCCGCAAAAAATAAGCTGTCACACAGCCCCAGATCCCGAAAAAATGAGATCTCTCTATATGTTGCGGAAAATGGCACCAAAAGTGCAATTCTTTTTCTTTAAAAACTTCAGAATTTTTTTTCACCACTTAGATAACAGTAAAAGTATACATGTTTGGTATCTACAAACTCGTATGAACCCGAGGCATCATAACGTCATGTCAGTTTTACCATAAAATGAACATTGCGACTAAAAAAACAAAAAAACAAACGTGTAATTGCACTTTTTTTTGCAATTTCACCGCACTTAGAATTTTGTTTCCCATTTTCTATAAACTATATGGTAAAAGAAATGATGTCATTCAAAAGTACAACTTGTCCTGCAAAAAATAAGCCCTCATATGTCTATATTGATAGAAAACTGAAAATAGTCCAGGGGTGAAGGGGTTAGGCTGGTTTCACATTTGCATTTTTGAACGCAGTGTACCGAACGCAGCCAAATGCATGCGCACTGCGTTCCTATGTTTAACATGGGAACGCATGGTACCTGCGTTTGGATGCGCATAATTTGTGCACCCTCCGAACACAACATTTTGTATTTTTTGTGCGTTCGCGGGCACTTGTTTTATCACCAAGCGTCCGCAAGCGCACAAACAATGCATGAAAGTCAATGGATTTGCAGTGTTCTCCGCATGACAGCGCAGGAGAACGCTGCAGATCACATTGAAAAATCGACCAGCGGCCACCGCTGATCTCCCAGCAGCGGTCACCGGAAGATCAGAGGTAGCCGCCAGCAGATGAGAGGTGGCCGCCGGGAGATCTCCTGGAGCAGCTGCTGATCTCCGGGCGATGTCGGTGCGGGAGATTTAAACAAACAGCTGATCTGACCGCTGTTTAAAACTCCCGCGCCGATACGGCTGAGCACCATACTATGCAAAGACATGCGGAGATTCTCTGCTGCGTTCACATCAGTATGGCAGCATATGCACTGCGTTTGCGTCTGCGTGCCAGGCGCATGCAGACACAAACGCTAGTGTGAAACTAGCCTTAAAGCGCCTTTCTAGAGCTGAAAATAAACAAAACACTGCTTGTTTTCTATTTCCTCCCTTCTGTGCTCTATGAAGCCAGAGCTGTCAATCAATGAAAAGGAGGGTAGAGATAGAGGGAAAACAAGCAGGTGGGAAGGTTCACTTAAAGGATTAGCCCTGTCATGGTGCATCGGACCTGTGTTTGGTTTTGAAAGTCGTTCTATGCTGACCAAGTCCCTTTAAATGATCTACTGCTAAAGTAAAGGAGTCCATGGTTCGGCAGTTCACTTAGTAGACTGGTGGATTTAGCATTACAACTGATTAGGGGATATAAATTCTATTTCCTAGTCTTCATGACTTCCTACAATACAGTAAGATGATCTTGAGGGCAATGTAAAAGGCTCTTGAATTACAGTGAGTGCCGAACAAGTCCTGGATGTATTATATTACAGTCTGCTTATCAACATATGAACAATCAAGAGCTCATTGTGAGGTCAAAGTGGTTGAACACTGTTTTTCTAAGCTTTGTGGTGCTAGGGGCATTTTAAGGGTTTGGTTACTCAGAGTATCCATAATGGAGTGTCAATTGCTGAAATAGCTAAAACTCTATACCTATAAAATATATTGTCTACGTTTATTGTTCAGCAGTTTTATTATTACAGTTGTCCATACAAGGACTGCAGTGAGGTCTAAAGCTCCTCCTAATGGGGTTGCAGGCAGAGTTTTATCATAGATATGTACCGTATATAGAAAATATGGAACTCTGAGCTCTCAACTAGGTATTCCAGGCTAAGTAAAAATGATCAAAGGTGGCCATTTGCTTTAAAAGTCCCTAATTTATACTTGTATATAAAAAAATATTGTCCTGCCACAGTGGGTGTGATTGTTTCATACTTTACTTGGACTTTAACCTCTTTCATCTAGGGATAGTGTAATTGAAGCTTTTATTGCGCTTTACAACATCAAGCTCTATATTTATGCCCAGCAATAACCATTGCCCCGAGCCACATCAAATGATCTATTATCTTTAGGACTCTTATAAGATGTTCTATTCTTCCAAGAACTGACTTGATATAATATGGAGGCATACAGATGTTATAAAGTCAGTGTATGGTGAGATCAAGAAAACCAGTAACCTATCGTGGGTGCGGTGCCAGGGAGATTGCACTGCCAGGACAATACTGATGGCTCCTTTGGGATCTTTATCACAGACAGTTATGTTGAGCAACAATATGAAATAAAAAAACTATTTAGTCAGTTATATAAAGATTGCATCACTTTTACATGCATATAGTTCGCTCAGTATATTTGCCGCTGTAGATACTGGCTGAGATCAGATTTGTTGTAGAAGCCATTAATGTTTTAACCATGTGAAGTCTTTCTTGTACTAAACCTAGGGGGCCCAGCGCAACCCCAAGAATTACAATTTGATCAGCCTCTACAAAGTGTGGACAGAGAAGAGCCTCCTGGTCAAGACCTGCTCTCAGAGAATGAACCGCCAGGACCATCCACTGCCGCCGTTCCACTGACAGTTTCTGTAGGACCGCCATTACCTGCTGTCGGCAGTGTGGAGTCGTCACCCAGTCTTCAGATGAATCCGCCTAAAAAATCACAACCCCATCCACAGCTGAAGTAAGACTGTAGTGAATATATACATATATAAAGTAATGGCTTGTACAAAATAAGTATGTTTCAAATACACCAGATGGGTAGTTAGGACATGAAAAGAGTAAGAGACTCTGCTCTCATCTGCATCAGAGGCTTTGTCACACAATTTAATCAGAAAAAGAAACTTCTAGCATGATTGCTCCAGTCAGAGTCAAGGAAACTGCCTATATGGTTTGCACCAAGACTGAAAGTTATCCCCTATCTACATAGAATGGTTGCAGCGGGTCCAATCACTTGGAGCACTGCAAATCCTGAGGAAGATTCCCTTCTGAATGCTATCTCTGGTAGTCCTATTCAGGATGAAGGTAAAATAGGTGCACACGCACACCATTTAGACTGGGTTCTGAAGAGCACTGTTCTTAGGATCAGTGGGGGTTTTGGTGGTCGGACCCCCAGCAATCAGGAAGTTATCCTCATCCCATAGATTGCTTGCACTGGCCCTAAAACCAAAGTAATCATCCATAATGTCTTGTGTAAATTAAAAAAATAAATCTTTACCCTCCCGCCCCTGGAAATATTACATTTATGACTTGCTGTATGTGGGCGAACAGTCGACCAGCCAATCACTGACTAACGATGATGTCTGGGGTCATGTTTGGGACCCAAACATACAGTATAACCCCCGTACCTGAACCTCCAGAGGTTTGCTCATCTCTAGTACTCACCGCCCGTGCTGCCGCCATTCCAGCCTTGTTGGTTACCGCAACTTGGGGCTCATGTGACATTGTGATGCCACAAGTACAATAATCACCAGCTTCTACCCATCTTTGTACCAAATTAGCAATCGACAGAAAGTGACGCTGTGGCTGCCACTCACTTCCTGTTGATAGCTTGTGTGGTCTGAAGGTGGGGAGAAGGAGGCTTGTAAGCTTGAGTAACATCACAATGTCACGTGAGCCACGAGCCACGGTTACCGACAGCGCTGGAATGGCGGCAGCATGGGAGGCGATTACATAGTCTATTACTTTAACGGGAGAAAGAAGTGGCTTTAGAAGGGGTTGTCCTAGTAGTAGACATCCCTGTTAAGTCAGTCGGGTTCATTAGGTGTTGGTCATGTGCCACAACTGAAGCCAAAGAACCAAATATGAATATAACAGAAATTAATCTCCATTTTGGGAATTGGTCAGGGATGAAAAAAAAAGTCATATGAAAAGGTTTAGTTACAACTGTTATACAGTCACCATTCAGTCTGCTTGTGTGAAAGCATACATTCCTTTTGGTGTAATCGCAACTCCCAATTGTCAAATAAGTAATACATTTCCAAGAGATATAGCAGAGGAACAGCTCAATTCACAGTTCTAAAAACATTAATTAGCATTCTTCTTTTACAGGAAATACTAGTATTTATTAAAAGAGACATGTTGGGAGGAAAGACAAGTCTCTTGTAATGAAGCAAGGTGTTAACTGATCCAATCAATCCTACATTTACAAGATTAAGTCAAATGATTATTTCTGTATATACAGTAAATAATTGGTTATGTATCAATCTGCAGAATCAGCATTAGCTGCATACAGATAGTAGCATTTCATCATTTTCCTTAATTAGAAGTAGTCATCTTTGTCTCCGGCACCTGATGGCCCATTATGTAATAGTACATAAAGATCTTTCCTCATTTTGCAATCAGTGTTAAGTGCTTGTATTATTAGAAACACTTCCTATCACGTGAGCATAGTGCGGTTATTGCTGGGAGGTGTCATGACAAAGAAGGAAATCCTTATATGATTAGTCACATTCCTCCCACGATCACTGTATCTTTCCCGGCTTGTAATAACTGAAGTAGTAGCTCTTACTGCAGCCGTCTACCTGTAAAGAATAAATCATTGTTTGTAGCGTGGTGGAAGTTAAGGGCGAGGTCTGCGTCTTCTGCACCGCACGCTATATGACAGATTGGTTCTGGCCGGGTGTGTGGAGTTGTGTTGAGGCAGCAGTACACATTTGTAGGCCACATGATGCCGATTACCTCGGCTGACCAGGATCAGGTATTAGCTAGCTCACTGAAAGACACTACCAGTTCTTTAAAAATGTTTCTTTACTGCATGGCCATTTTATGGCAACTACAGTGTTTTGCGGAATAAACCCACCTCAAATTTAGAGGAGGAAAATAGGGCTAAAAAATAATTCTTAATGTTAAAATGGGGGACCATGTTATAATCCCAGAGTCTGTCTTATAGTCGAGTGTAGCTTACCGGGGGGGCGCAGTGGAGCAGGATCACAGGATACAGGGTCGACGCTGCACGGAGTCGGTCGTAGTTCGAGTGTGGAAATGCTGCGGCCTGAGACTGTCAGGAGATTCATCCAGAGAATGGCAGCAACTCACCGGGCAGGTTTCAGCAGTGTTTCTTTATTGTTTATTCCATAAAAACAGGCAGTTTTTCAGGGGTGGTGGAGGGAGGATGGGGGTCACAACAACGGGCCGTTTCGCACGGTCTCGTGCTTCGACGGGTCGCAATCCATGCGAAACGGCCCGTTGTTGCGACCCCCATCCTCCCTCCACTACCCCTGAAAATCGCCTGTTTTTATGGAATAAACAATAAAGATACACTGCTGAAACCTGCCCGGTGAGTTGCTGCCATTCTCTGGATGAATGTTCTGTGTAACACTATCTTTAACCTGGAAGTGCACCCTGGGACAGGAAATCCAGCAGAGCTGTGAGGAGAAACACAGCGTGCCCCTGAGAGAAGGGAGAGGAGAGCTCTGTGTCGACTCGCTGGTGCCCGGCTGCTCTGAAGTAAGTGTCAAGTTGAGACTGTCAGGAGAGGGTGTCGCAGCTGAGCGAGGCGAGTGTCATTGATCTCCCAGTGGTGGACATGATGAACTTCAGGATATTAGTTCCAAGAAAGCACATGCGCAGACTGAGGTCTCAGAGAGCTAAAATCTCAATATGCACATGCGCCACTTCTGTAGCCATTTTCCTAAAGTCGATCACATCAGAAACATCACACACACAGATTAAGATTTCGGCTGTTTGAGATCCCAGTCTGCACATGCACTGCCTCTACAGCCATTTTGCTAGAATCCATTGCGTCCACCACCAGGAGATCAATGGCGCCCGACTCATGCCTCCAGGACATCCCTTTCCTTACAAACCTTGGGCACGCAGCAACGCCCCACTCGTGATGCTGTCGACTACATGCAGCAATGACCATGCCTCATGTGACGCACCCCCAAGTGTGTTTTATAATTCACAAAATACGGTATATACATGAGATGGCGTGCACTTACCTTCTCATACTTTTCTTCATTAGCACAGATTAACTTCAAAAACAGTCTCTCTGCTCTTTCCATCTCACTTGCCCCTGTCTTCACCAGTTCTGCTTGGTTCACAAGCACCTATCTCAACATCACAGTACAGTCTGTAAAAGTCATTTTTGTCCTTCCACAGTTCCGTGACCCGCCCAGGGGTCTATGGGAACCTGGTGTCTGGGCGTTTACTGTAAAGGGATGTCACTAGTGGCCTGCCTGGACCCATAACCCTGGGGTCAGCTAATAATGGATTAAAATAACAGTTGTCTCGTAACGCCACCTGCAGTTTCTGGTGATCTCACCAGCGCCGCTGTCAGACCGCCGGGGATAGTGGTATTACAGCCAGTTGATAAGGCTCCCTGCAGGTGGAGCAGGGGTCCCCGGGCAGTGCTGCTGAGTTGAGCGGTGTGGCAACAGCTGCTTCTCAACTTAATGGAATAAGACACCGGAGGCTTGCTGACTCTACACGGGTACTTTACTGGCAACAGTTCTCAGTAGTTTAGGTACACAGTTATACAGTCTTTGCGGGTAGCTGGCCGGGTAGTCACTGGGGAGAATAAAGTCTCTTTGAGGCTCCCAGAGTGTTCCTTCAGTTACTTTCGCTGTCCCTTGTTCCTGCGCCTCCTTACTATCCTTGCGCTGTCCTACACAACCCACTTGTCTACCAGGCCCATTGGGTGCTATGAGATTACTCTTCTTCTCTAAGGGGCTCAACCCAGTTTTAGTGCTCCTGGTGGGGCTGCACGTTCTGGACGAGGTCGGGGCTGCTTGGCGGTATTGACGGCTCAAGGTTAAACTCGCATGCACAGTGACTCGGAGCCGGTACCCCGTTGTGGACCAGGATTCCCCTGGACCGTGGATAAGGTCCGGCACTGGGTCTCCTCCTTTTGTCTGGGTCGCCGCTCCTTTTCAGGCGCCCTAACTGTGGTGTCTCTTTAGGACTTATTCCTTGCTTCGTTCTCAGACTAGACTCTCTCCTGTCTCTCTCCACAGACATTCTGCCTGACTTCTTCCCACTCTCACACTGCTCTAGCTTGAAACTCCTCCCACCGGGACTAGGTCTCTTAGCAGAGGATTTAACCCTGTAGTCCCCTGCTCTAGAGTGTGTGGATGCAGGATGAAAGCCTCAGATTGACTTTACACTCCCCAATGACAGGAATACCACACACTCAGTTATGGGTGCAGTACCCCTACTGTGGCGCATCTTGTGCCCCTTGTAAATAAACTGAATTGCGATTATGTTTAGACTTTAGCTTCAAGCTCTCAGAGTGCCTAAGGCACTCACTTTGACTTATGTATTGTTCCATTCTTGTCCAACTATTTTTAATAGTTGTAAACTGCTTAGAGTCTTACTGTTCAGCGGTTTACTTAAGGTCCCATCTCACTCAGTCTCTCATTCCCTCAGTCAGTGCGCTAACCTGACATCTATAGATCACTCTGTGTTCAGGTCACCTTTCTCTTTCACTGTATTCCGGATCTCGTTATCCATGCTCCAGTCTCCTCTCACTTTAGGAACACCCATGTCATGCAGCTCTGCCGAATAACCAGACCCTAGATCAGTCTCTGTCACACGCCCTGTCTGACATTCTAAGAATATAGAAAACAGTCACGTTCCCTATGCAAGTATGGGCTAGTCCCAACACATACCGTAAGGCTACGTTCACATACATCGTAATTCCCGCATATTTATATAGTGGTGCTTTTTTGCGCGTGAATGGCGCAAACAAGCACGACTGCATTCACACACTGCACTTTTTTCGCCACGTTTTTCCTGAGCCCATTTTATAATGTGGCCTATGGGAAAAGCACGCCAAAAAAGGTGCAAAGAATTGACATGTCTATTCTTTTTGTGGACAGGCTTTTGCAGTGAAAGCACGTCCGCAAAGAGACGCGGAAATACGCGGCATGTGAAAGCTATGGCTTTTGCTGGAATGCATTTCAATAATTGCATTTCACTGCATTTATGCAAGCACTAAAAAGCACCATGTAAATACATGATTACGCGGGAATTACTCTACGTGTGAAAGTAACCTAACTTTTTTCTTACCCTCTGGAAAAACCTATTCAACACTTGTCACAATTCACATTACACTTTACGTATCAATAACATATGACATTATACACATTACACTTTAAATAACAACAATATTAGTGTCTTCAATTGGGATTGTGCACCACAAGTCCATCTTCTTACAGCTACTCAGCTTCTTTTCACCTCATACATTACCTTAAATATTTTAATCATACCAGGCAATTATTTCATACTAGATGGATACCCGATGCTATTGCATCAGGAAGGTGGTGACATAATGATGGAGGCAGAGCTCTGTGGTGCTGGGGGAGGCTCGCCCCCGTCCGCGCTCTCTCTCTCACTGTGCTGTCTTCTCCCCTCTGTGCTCTCTCCTTTGAGCTGTCTTCTCCTGTGTGCTCTCCCCTGTGTGCTTTCTCTCTCCCCACTGTGCTGTCTTCTCCCCTCATGTGCTCTCTCCTTTGAGCTATCTCCCACCTGTGCACTCTCGCTCCCCCTTGTGCCCTCTTCACCCTGTGTGCTCTTTTCTCCCTCTGCACTCCTTCCCCCTGTGTGCTCCCTCTCCCTCCTTTACTGTCTGTCCCTGCAGTACGCTGTCTCTTCCCCTGTAGGCTCTCTTCCCTCTGTGCATTCTCTCTTCCCTTGTGCTGTCTCTACCCACTGAGGGCTGTCTCTTCCCCTTTGTGCTCTCTCTTTCCTTGTGCCATCTTTCCCCATGCGCTGTTTTCTCCCACCTGTGAGCTTTCTCTCCCCCCTGTGGGCTGACTCTCCCCCTGTGGATGCACTCTCTTCCCCCCTGTGTGCTCTCTCTCCCTTTTCGCTGTTTCTCCCCCGTGCGCTCTCTCCCCTCTGTGCATTGTCTCTACCCCACTGTGCTTTGCCTCTACCCCTTGTGTGCTCTCTTTCCCCTATGTGTTGTCTCTCCCCGCGGTGAGCTATCTCTGCCCCTGTGAGCTGTTGCTCCCCCTGTGGGCAGTCTCTCCCCCTGTGGGCAGTCTCAGTCTCACCCCCCTGTGGGCTGTCTCACCGCCTGGTATGCTGTCTGTCACCTTGTGCCGTCTCACTCATATGCTCTCTCTTCCCTCTGTGTGCTGTCTGACCCTTGTGCGGTCTTTCCCCTTGTGCTCTCTCTTCCCCCTGTGTGCTGTCCTTCCCCTTGTGCCATCTCTCCCCCATACGCTTTCTCCTCCCCATGTGTTGTCTGTCCCATTGTGCCATCTCTCCCCCCTTGTGCGTTCTACCCCTGTTGTGTACAAAGATGGGCGTGGAATGAGTGCCTGGTCATGCTGCCGCAATCTTTGTATACCCAGGTGTCACTTACCACCGAAAACTAAGTGCGCCTGTGCATACCGCGTGCAGGCGCACTTAGTCACTCAGCGGTGAAGTCCTGCGGGCTGCGTGTGCAGCGGGTTAAAAGTCAGTTTCGGGTGTCATATGGTGCAGGTGTCAGCAGCACCCGCTGGTGGTATCGTGCGAAGGGCTGCCATTGGCACGTGATATGAAGACATCAGGACGCCAGGATGGATGGGACTTTGCAATTATGTAATTAGATTGCAGACCTATATGCACTCTTTTCGCCACTGACTGAAGTTTCTAAATTGCTAAGGTCTTATTTAGAGACCATTTTTCATCATTGTGCTAGATCTAATTTTTATCCATATTCCATCCATTACCATCAGTATAACATCCATTTTTTTCTCGAAGACAAAAAAATAATAATATTAAAGGGGTTGCTTCACAAAGTTCATGTTTATCAATATATTTTGGAATAATAATAATTTCCACAATTGGATGTAATTTAAAATGTTCCAGTGCTGAGATAATCTTATATATGTGTCCTCTGCACTCTCTCATCCCCCTCTGCGTTCTCTCCTCCCTCTCTGCGCTCCCTCTTCCCCCTCTGTGCTGTCTCTCCCCATGTGCTCGCTCTCACCCCTTTGATGTCTCTCCCCTGTAGGCTGTCTGTTCCCCCTGTGGGCTGTCTGTTACCCCTGTGAGCTTTCTCTTCCCTTGTACTGTTTCTCTTTCTTTGTGCTGTCTCTCCCTATGCACTGTCTCTCTCCCCAGTGGGCACTCTCTCTCCCCCTTGTGGTCTGTCTCTTCCGCTGTTGGTGCTCTCTCTTCGACCTGTGTGCTCTCTCTCCCCTTATGCTGTTTCTCCCCCGTACGTGCTCTCTTCACACTGAGCACTGTCTCTGCTCCTGTACTTTGCCTCTTCACCTAGTGTACTCTCTTCATTGTGTGCTGTCTCTCTTCTCCCTGTGTGCTCTCTCCCTTGTGCTGTCTCTCCCTTGTGCTGTCTCTCCCATTGTGAGCTGTCTCTGTCCTCTGTGCGCTGTTGCTCCCCTCTGTGGGCAGTTTCACCCCCTGTATCCTGTTTGTCCCCTTGTGCTGTCTCTCACCTCCCCCTGTGTGCTGTCTATCCCCTTGTGCCATCTCTCCCCCATGCGCTCTCTCTTCCCCGAGTGCTGTCTGTCCCCTTGTGCCATCTCTCCCTACCTTGTGCGCTCTCCCTTCGTGGTATACAAAGATGGCGGCAGCATAAGTACGCATGGGTGTATGGTCCATGCCGCCACCATCTTTGTATACCCAGGTGTCACTCACCACCGAATGACAAACTGCGCCTGTGCATACCACGTGCAGGTGCACTTAAGGTGCCATCACACGCAGCAATTTTGCTAGCAATTTCCACTGGCAATTTGCTGGTTGCAGTGAAATCATGGACACATTGTTCTATTTTGTTGGAACAATGTGTGCATGATTTCACTGCAACCAGCAAATTGCCAGTGAAATTGCTAGAAAATTGCCGCCTGTGACGGTACCTTTAGTCCCTTGGGGTGAGGTCCCGCAGCTGTGGGCTGCGTGTGCAGTGAGTTCAAAGTCAGTTTCAGGTGTCATAAGGTGCGGGTATCGGTGGCACCACTGGTGATATTGTGCGAGGAGCCTTACTGCCATAATTGCCATATTTGGACACCCATCACTTAATAACACCTACACCTAATAACTCGCCCCGGAGGAGCGCACAGACCGGATACCGGATCCGAAACTGTGACTGACACATGCAGCACAGTAAACACTGAACTAGTGGAGGTAATATATCTACACTGTACCTCAGCGAAGCAACACGGCGGGGTCAGTAATACAGAGGAAAGACTCAAGTTGCCTAGCAAAGGGGTACCTGTGAGGAGAGACAGGCCAGCAGCCTAGCTGAAGCGGCAGCAGGGCCACACACAGTGCAGGAAAGGGAAGCTGAGGACCTGGACAGGGTGGGAGCAACCGGCCCCGGTGGACAGTACTCTGCTATCATCATCTGCAGTAAAGACTTGAAAACTTCAAAACCGTGAGTCTATGTGATCCTGCGTTACCTCACAAGCAGCTATCATCTCTACTACTACCCCTATCCTGCAATATCCATAGCACCAAATATAGACTGTTACTATCTCTGCCCCGGGGAACCAAGCTCTACCTGCGGAGAGCCATTACATCCCCAGCTGCCAAACATCATCCCCGGAGGTTCTGCAGCAGCGGTGGTCACCCTGACCACAACCCGTGGGTGGCGTCACGACAAACTCCCATGTAAATATTCCCCCATTTACTTGCGGAACCAGGACATGGTCCGGACCAAGATCGCCGTGATATCCCCAGCAGTACCCCGGTCCGGTACCGAGTACCCTGTCCCAGTGGGCTCCACACTTCTCATGCAGTCACTCTTTGCTTTCTGCTAATTCTAAGTTGCTATATTGACTTCAGTCTTATCATATGCGGCTCTTTAAAAATACAGTTATAAATGTTCCCCATCAATTACTAAGGATTACAGGTGGGCTCAGTTCATCCAAAAATTCACATAAAATGCTGCTCTTTAAAACTGATATCACAACACTGGATCTATATACATATAGATGTACAACACCAAAATAGACTGCAGCTGCAGTGCTGCAGTCTATTTTGGTATTGTATTACAGCGGAATGGAAGAGGAGATTTGACTGATTTGCACCCTAAACCTAGCCGTGCTGCTTTCTTTATTTACTATATAGATATAGATGTAGTCACAGAAGGACTTTAAGATTGTACTTCTTCTGCTCTCTGATTTGCATATCAAAAACCTGCTGACAGATACACTTTATGGGTGGAAACACACTGGCTGAAAAAAATGGTCCAATTCTCATCCAGAAGAGTTGGACGAGTGACATTCGTTTTTTAATCCGTGTGGCATCCGTGTGCAATGTGTTGCTGTATAATCATTTACAGGAACATTTTACAGAGTTCTGAGTTACAGAATGAGAATGTATCAGTGAAACAATTGGATGCCTCTCGGATGGTCCGTGTGCTGTCAGTGTGCTGTCCGTGATTTTATTGGACCCATTGACTTGCACTGGTGAGTCTCGGTCGTGAACTCGCATACTGCTACAGCATGTTGCAACTGTTTTTTCATCCAGATTTCTGGATGAGAGAAACGCGTCCGACACACGCTAATCTGTTCTGAGTCATTAAATAACATTGGTTCAAGTGCAATGCGAGATTTTCTTGTATTGCACTCGTCCATTTTTCACACCAGTGTGTCCTTACCCTAAAACAGCAACAAGCCTGCCAACATCCTGGGACAGTGTCACGCTGGAGCGTAGGTAGACACCCAGCACTGGACGACGACAGGGGAGGGGAAAGGAGTCCCTGATGCTAAGAGCAAAAAGGGGGAATGGTGACCCCTAGAACAACTAGTACTGACACCTGGCTCCCCTAACGTCCCTATACAGTTTCCGCAACTGTCGCCGCCAGAATACCTATTTCCTGACTGTCCCTGGACTACCACTACACAGGGCTCAGAGCGGGTCAACACTAGTCAACCCGCTAGCAACTAGGAAACACACAAGGAAAACATACAAATTGGGATGAGATACACTCAGCTTTAGCAGATCCAAGCAGCTAACCAGCAGGCTCAAAGAAACACTGCCTTGATCCAAGAAACAAACAGGAACACCTGAGGCTATCACCAGCAGTGGATTCTGGGAGTCAAGGGAAATATATAGGCAGCTCCAAGGTAAGGAATCAGCTGGGTCCTAGTGACCTCCATCTTTAACTAAAAGAGAAATGCCTCTTAAAGCGACAGAGACATTTTTCTTTAGGATGTTTACTGTTTGGCCAAACGCTGGGACCTTCTGCGAGTGACTTCTACAGTCTCATCCGTGCCTCCTGACACACCTGTGACAGACAGTTTCCAAATCCAGAACTATCCTGGTTGAACCGGGATGGTGGGGACGCATGTTATTGATCTGTACAACATAGATCCATAATGCAGCTATTTGCTGAAGGACTGTGGCCAAGGATTGCTGGAATCCATCAACCTCAAGAACTACTGTAAAAGAATTATAAATTCAGCACGATTTTTCATTCATATAACATTTAAAGTATACATACAAGTGCATCTCAATAAATTAGAATATCATAAAAAGATAATTTATTTCAGTAATTCAATACATAAAGTGAAACGCCATTACAAACAGAGTGATCTATTTCAAGTGTTTATTTCTGTAAATGTTAATGATTATGGCTTACAGACAATAAACACCCAAAAGTCATTATCTCAGAAAATTACAATATCATATAAGTCCAACTGAAAAAATCATTTTTAACTCATAAATGTTGGCCTAATGAAAAGTATGTACAGTAAATGTGCTCAATACTTGGTCACAGCACCTTTTGCATGAATTACTGCATCAATGGAGCGTGGCATGGAGGCGATCAGCCTGTGGTACTGCTTAACTGTTATGGCAGCCCAGGTTGCTTTGATAACAGCCTACAGCTCGTCTGCATTGTAGGGTTTGTTGTCACTCATCTTCTTCTTGACATTATCCCATAGATTCTCTATGAGGTTTAGGTCAGGCAAGTTTGCTGGCCAATCAAGCACAGTGATAATGTGGTTATTAAACCAGGTATTGGTACTTTTGGTAGTGTGGACAGGTGCCAAGTCCTGCTGGAAAATGAAATTTCCATCTCCAAAAAATATATCGGCAGAGAAGCATGAAGTGCTCTAAAATTTCTTTGGTAGATGGCAGCACTGATTTTGGTCTTGATAAAACACAGTGGACCTACACCAGCAGATGACATGGCTCCCCAAACCATCACTGATTGTGGAAACTTCACACTAGACTCAAGCAGCTTGGATTATGGATTCTCCACTCTTCCTGCAGACTCTGGGACCTTGATTTCTAAATAAAATGCAACATTTACTTTCATCTGAAAACACCTTGGACCACTGAGCAACAGTCCAGTTCTTTTTCTTCTTGACCCAGGTAAGACGCAATACGTCTGTGTGTGGTGACTCTTGAAGCACTGACTTCAGCAGCTTCCACTCCTTGTGAATCTCCCCCAATTTTTTGAATGGCCTTTTCTTAACAATCCTGTCAAGGACTGTGGTTATCCCGGTAGCTTGTTCTCCTTTTTCTACCACACTTTTTCCTTCCACTCAACTCTCCATTATTATGCTTGAATACAGCACTCTGTGAACAGGCAGCTTCTTTAGCAATCACCTTTTGTGGCTTACTCTCCTTATGGAGTGTGTCAATGCCTTGTGGACATCTGTCAAGTCAGCAGTCTTCCCCATGATTGTGTAGCCTACTGAACCAAACTAAGGGACCATTTTAAATGCTTAGCAAGCCTTTGCAGGTTTTTTTGTGTTAATTATTCTAATTTTCTTAGATAATAATTTTTGGGTTTTCATTGGCTGTAAGCCATAATCATCAACATTTACAGGAATAAACACTTGAAATAGATCACTTTGTTTGGTATGACACTACACAATATAGGTGTTTCACTTTATGTGCTGAATTACTGAAATAAATTATCCTTTTGATGATATTCTAATTCATTGAGATGCACTTGTTTATGTCTTTATAATAAAAACAGTGATGATGTGTTTTTTCTAACATAAAAGTAAATGAATGTTTTTGCACTTTTGTAATTTCTTTTACTATTTGGTACAACCATTCCTAAAATGGTTAAATCCTTTTAGTATAATCATTAATAGGGTTGGATATCATTGCACAGTTACATTGCATGCTGTTGTGGATATTGACCCTATACTAACAATTTTTTAGATCCTTTTTTTGCTGATTAACTTTAATTCAGTACATACATGTAGGAGCCATGTCAGGACAGTGCTGGTGTAAAATACTGATTTTGGTGTGAAATACTGATATGTCAACTGCAGTATTTCTATGTTGCTTTGAGATTTGTGTCTGGCAGCAGAACCATCTATTCTGCCAACATATCCTGGTGCAAATCAATGATTCTTCCAGGGGTCTGACTCAGGATGACATAGCATTTAATATAGCAAGCATAACCCCCTCCGGCCATTTCAGGGTGGTGCTCTGTATGGTACCTTGTGCTGGCCTTCTTTACGGTGTATTGTCATATAATAAATCAATATGCACACACTGCCTAAAAATCATACAAGAAGGTGCTCAGATAGGTTGATCCTCTACTACTACAATATGAAACTCTAAAGGTACCGTCACACGTCGCCATATCGCTGGAGAGATCGCTGGCAATTCCTAAATTTGGCGATGTGGAAACCACATGTGCGTAGCGGTGTGTGACTGGGCAATTCTACGGTGAGAAATCGCTGGCGGAGCATCGCTTCATTGCCCTGCACTGCAGTGAAATCAGGTGATAAGCACCAGGCGATTTCAGCGCATCGTGCCATGTGACAAGGCGATAGCGATATACATTGCGATCCTGAAATAATTCCTGTAGGCGTGCTTGGATGTGTTTTTTTTCACACCACGTCTGCGGCAATAGGTGAGTGATACTGCGTTCCGATTGGCTGGTCGTGTCCGAGGCGCCTTATTTGATGACCCATGCCTTCACGCAAGGCTGACCAATGGTTCCGTCCATCAATCGCAGTGATAGGGGCCCAGTGAAACACACTCTAGCACACCCCTATCAAGATAGTATGCCCACATCGTTGCTATGATTGTGTCATGTGACGCGGCAATGTGTGAAGGGAAGATCGCTTCCTGTCTTCTGCATGCGATTTCCGGAACGCAAGATCGCACGCGAGATCGCTACGTGTGACAGCTCCACAGTGTTCTGAAAAAAGTGCCCGAAACATGCACGCTCACGTCAAATTGCCAGCAATATGGAAGCCACATCGTGGCGTGTGATGGTACCTTGAAGGTACTGTCACACGCGGCAATATTGCTAGGCAATTTCACTGGCAATTTTCTGGTTGCAGTGAAATCATGGACACATTGTTCCATTTGTACACAGCAACAAAATAGAACAATGTGTCCATGATTTCACTGCAACCAGCAAATTGCCAGTAAAATTGCCTAGCAATATTGCTGTGTGTGAAGGTACCTTAAGGCTATGTTCACACAATGATTTTTTCTGCTTTGTTTCTGCAGCAAAACCTGGTCTCTTGGAAGTAAAAAAGCTGTGTTTTTGCTGCAAAAACTCATGAAAAAACACATCAAAACCACAGCTGTGCATTTTGTCATTCTTCATTGCTTTAAATGGAGAAAAAAGCAGCAAATTCTCTGAAAGAATTGATCTGCTGCTTCTGTTAAAATCGCAGCAAAAACCAGGCTGTCTCCATTTCAGTGAGGCTGGCTTCACACCACGGCAAGATCAGATCCGGGGCTGTCCGGTGTGAACCTGACCGCCCCGGACCCGATTTTGCACTAATGCAGCCTTATGGGGCCGGATGGAGCTGGAGGACAGCTATGTGCCATCCGGTTTTCATCTGTCCGGGAGGACCCGGGGGACTTCGCATTTTTCTCCCAGACACAAAAACGTTGCTTGCAGCGTTTTTGTGTCCGGGAGAAAAATCGGCACAAATCGGATCCTCCCAAGTCTGGCGCAATCCAGCGCCCCCTAACATGGTGTCTATGGCACCGGATCCGACAAAAAATCAGATCCAGGAGCTGGACGATGGCTGCTGGAGTTTAGCAGCAAGCGCTGATAAACTTCAGCACCTGGAGCTATCCCCTGCTGTGATTCCAGGGCTGCGGCTAGCTCCCCACTCGCCGCGATCTTGATATTTCAGCAGCTGCGTTTGGCTGAATCCGGCTGCAAACAGGACAGGTTCTGTTTCAAAATCGGGTACGGGGCTGTCGGGTTCACACCGGACAGACCCGGACCTGATCTTGCCGTGGTGTGAAGCCAACCTGAGGCAGAAAAAGCTGCTGTGTGAAGATTTCTAGAATCTCATAGGTTTTGCTGATATTGTAAAAAGCAGCTTTTTATTAGCATGAATTTGCATAAAACCAATGAAAAAAAATGCAAAAAAGGATAGCAAGATGCCGTTATGTCCACACGTTGCTTTTTTTGCTGCTTTTTGCATGTTTTTTTCATGAGTTTTGTGCAAATAATAAGCTGCTTTTCACAGAACCAGCAAAAACTATGAGACAGAAAACTATAATAGCAATTGATGACATAACAGTGATGCGCTCTGCAATCTCGGGTCTATCTACCAGCAGAATAGCTGCCATGCTTGCTCTCATGCTCTGTATGACTACCAGTGTCAGACGCTGCCAGCTTTTTCGAGATAATTATCTATAGTAAACATATTTCTATTTTTCTTTAATTAGCAAGTCCCAGTCTCTGACCAACGCCTTCAACTTCACCCAGTCATCATTCTTCCGCTCGTCCACCAGTGAAGACGAAGCCAAAGCGGACACTATCCGGAATCTGAGGAAGTCCTTCGCCAGTCTGTTCTCTGACTAAATGACATAAAATGTGAAGTTAAGAGCAATCGTGCACCTAATGCTGCACAACATCTAACATCCATTGAGGATTCCCAAAAGAGATGAATTCTAGGGCGCTTCTTACCTCTGTGCTAGTTTATTAATTATAGGCCATAATGCCTGGCGCCTACATGTTTCTGGTATATAACTAGTAAAAGTAATATTGTTGTACGAAAATTCAGGTATGAGGCTAAGCCATAACCTCCAGCTCAATTAGCAATTATTATAACTCTGGTTATTTGTTTACATAGTAATTATCATCACATTGCTATTATTATGTATACTATATTACTAGTTAGATTACGCTGCTTGTGTTTCTCTTATTTAGTGTTTTCTTGATTTTTGTGCTTCTGTCCTGCTGATTCCTGTTCTTTTCCTATTACCCCCTAAAAGCCTTCAGCTCAAATTAGCTGCAACATTTGCACCAACATTCTATTCTACATGTCGTATAAATGATGGCATTCCAATTCTGTAGTCTAAACAAAGTGAGGGTATGTGCTCACTGTCCGGAGGAGCTGGACGCAGCTTCTCAGGACCTGAGTGAACCTCGGGTGGCCACAGGGAGAGAGCAGGCGCCCTGTACTCACCATGTGCGGCAGATGCAGGGCAGCTTCTCCCTGCAGTCACCCGATGGGATCTGCTTCCGACTCCGCAGCATGAAATGAACATGCGGAGGAGGAGCGGAATGCCGACAACCTGCACCACAGCTGTCAAAACACTGCGGTTAGGTTAACCATATTGGACATGGGATTTCTACAAATCCCATCCACTATGCTGATACTGTACTACACAGCATTTTGGACGCAGCGGCAAGATGCTGCGTCTTAAACGCTGCATATACTGATTGTGAGCTTGCAGCCTTAAAGTGTTTGTTCTATTTTGGAAAACATGTCCTATCTGCACAGTTGATTGGAAAAAAAAAGTATGCTTTACTTACCCTCCTCGGATCCATGACTGTGTGTCTACTGTTACTTACCCTCCTCGGATCCATAACTGAGTCTCCATTGTTACTTACGCTCCTCGGAACCATGACTGTGTCTCCACTGTTACTTACCCTCCTCGGATCTATGACTGTGTCTCTATTGTTACTTACTCTCCTCGGATCCATGACTGTGTCGCCATTGTTACTTACCCTCCTCAGATCCATGACTGTGTCTCCATTGCTACTTACCCTCCACGGATCAATGACTATGTCTCCATTGTTACTTACCCTCCTCAGATCCATTACTGTGCCTCCAATGTTACTTACCCTCCTCGGATCCATGACTGTGTCTCCACTGTTTCTTACCCTTCTTGTATCCATGACTGTGTCTCCATCGTTACTTACCCTCCTCAGTTCCATGGCTGTGTCTGTAATGTTACTTACCCTCTTCGCATCTATGACTCTGTCTCCATCGTTACTTACCCTCCTCGGATTCATGACTGTGTCTCCATTGTTACTTACCCTCCTCGGATCCATGACTGTGTCTCCATCGTTACTTACCCTCCTCAGATCCATGGCTGTGTCTCTATTGTTACTTACCCTCCTGGGATCCATGACTGTGCCTCCATTGTTACTTACCCTCCTCGGATCCATGACTGTGTCTCCATTGTTACTTACCCTCCTCGGATCCATGGCTGTGTCTCCATTGTTACTTACCCTCCTCGGATCCATGGCTGTGTCTCCATTGTTACTTACCCTCTTCGGATTCATAACTGTGTCTCCACTGTTTCTTACCCTCCTTGGATCCATGACTGTGTCTCCATCGTTACTTACCCTCCTCTGATCCATGACTCTGCCTCCATTGTTACTTACCCTCCTCGGATCCAAGACTGTGTCTCCATCGTTACTTACCCTCCTTGGATCCATGGCTGTGTCTCCATTGTTACTTACCCTCCTCGGAACCATGACTGTGTCTCCATTGTTACTTACCCTCCTCGGAACCATGCCTGTGTCTCCATTGTAACTTACCCTTCTCAGATTCATGACTGTGCTTCCATTGTTACTTACCCTCCTCAGATCCATGACTGTGTCTCCATCATTACTTACCCTCCTCGGATCCATGGCTGTGTCTTCATCGTTACTTAAGGGTACTTCACACACTGCAACATTGCTAGCGATGTCGCTAAAACGTCACAGGTTTTGTGATGTTACAGCAACCTCTCCAGTGATGTTGCAGTGTGTGACACACATCAGCGACCTGGCCCCTGCTGTGAGGTTGCTGATCGCTGCACATCGTTCAGGACCATATTTTGGTCCTTGGTCTCCTGCTGGTCAGCATGCATCGCTGCGTGTGTGACAGTGAGAGCCCAATGATCAGCGACCTCCCAGCTAATGCACAGCGCCGCACATTAGATGCTGGGCCCTGGTAACCATTGTAAATATCGGGTAGTTAAGCAGTATGTGCTGCTTAGTTATCCGGTGTTTACCCTGGTTACCAGCGATGTCACTGCTGACAGGTCGCTGGTGAGTCTGCCTGTTTGACAGCTCACCAGCGACTGCAGAGAGACTTTCCAGCGATCCCGGCCAGGTCGGATCACTGGTGGGATCGCTGGAAAGTCTCAGTGTGTGAAGGGGCCTTTTTCCTCGTTGGATCCATGGCTGTGTCACCACTGTTTAGCTGCAGCAGTAATCTAATCTCTGAGCTCAGCTGCTCCACTGACTTTAGATGGCATGAGCCTAAATGGAGATGAAGTAGTGGTAGAGACACAGCACTGGTATTGAGGAGGCTATGTAAAGTTTATTTCTTTTTACAAAGAACTGTACATATAGAACAACATTTTCTGAAAGGGGACAACCCCTTTAATATACACCATATATTTTAGATCTGAATCAGTACGCCCTGAAGCAACCAGCTTTAGCTATGCCTTTTCTAAGGCCATGTGCACACAGTGCGTTTTTAGTGCAGTTTTGTCACAAATCTGCATAGTCAATGAGAATTCTGAAGCATTGTGCACATATTTGCTTATCTTTTCCCTGTAGAAAAACATTTGGCATCAAGTCCATTCTTGGTTTGTTTTTCAGCCCTTCCACCCATTAGCTTAATAGTAAAAAACACATGGCAAAAGCACACCACATTTTTATTTCTTTACATATCCTTATGCAGTCTGGTTTGCTGAATAGTCCCAGAAAAGTCAGGACTGTTAGAACTGTTAGCAACCTGAACCTAAACCTTAATATAAACCTGTTCTTTGTATTATTACATACCGTAATTTGTTCCTATAAATCAATAGTAAAAAAGTAGATAAGATTGCTTTAACATATCTTCTTAAAGAAGCTTTCCCTACTGATCAGTGACTTCTTATGTCTCCGCACTGATCTACTCTCACACACAAATCTCCCTTCACAAAGGAGTAAATTACTCCATCTCCCTATAGGTCTTTGGAGAAGATAGATCAAGAAAGGAATCAGTGTACACAAACAATCTGTTAAAGGGAACCAACCACCCCAAATGACCCCCGGACTGTTAATATGTGTCCCTACACCCAGCACACACATTTGGGGCAATCGTTTTTGCTAAAAAAAACTGTTTAGTAGAAGCTAAGATATAGCTTTATGAAGTTTAATAAATTCAGCCGAATGGGTGTTACCTAGCTTTGTCCTCGTGCATTTCTCCGTGCCTGTCAGCCTCCTCTCCCCTCCTCCCTTCAGTGAAGCCCTTCTGTGTTGCCGAAAATGGCCTGCCTGTCTGCTGCTGCCTGATAAATTATGCACGCCCATCTCTGCAGCTAAGAGCCTGGCCGCGTCATGAAGGGGGCGAGGCAATATCGCGTAATGAAAGGGGGCGGGGCTCCGGCATGACGCGATATAGCCCCGCCCCCTTTATGACGCGGCCAGGCTCTTAGGTGCAGAGATGGGCGTGCATAATTTATCAGGCAGCAGCAGACAGGCAGGCCATTTTCGGCAACACAGAAGGGCTTCACTGAAGGGAGGAGGGGAGAGGAGGCTGACAGGCACGAAGAAATGCACGAGGACAAAGCTAGGTAACACCCATTCGGCTTGATTTATTAAACTTCATAAAGCTATATCTTAGCTTCTACTAAACAGTTTTTTTAGCAAAAACGATTGCCCCAAATGTGTGTGCTGGGTGTAGGGACACATATTAACAGTCCGGGGGGGTCATTTGGGGTGGTTGGTTCCCTTTAAGGTTTCTAATATACCGGTACTGGAAAAAAATGTTAAAACTATAGAATACAAGTATGGTAATATAATATATTGGTCAGAAATAGTGTTATTTCTTGTGTACACACACAGCAGCTTATTCAGGAAAGTTACCGCAAAGTTCACTTTCACTGTAAATCAATTTACATCATCACTTATAAGTTTATTGACCGTTATGTCACAACTCCCATCATCTAGCAGAGGCTCCGGATATCACAAGCATCGGAGAGATCTGTTATCCCTTCTGTTCTGTTGGGGGATATTTTTAACAAAAAATTTGAACAATTCTCAGAAGAAAGATCAAAAGAAACAGGTTAACATTTTTCCTTGCTATTGCTTTCCCTGCAGCCTCCATTGTTAAATTTATTAATTCATGATTTAACAAAAAACATATAGAAACAGGACTCATGCAAACAAGTGCATTGTACAACCTCCTAATGATACAGAGCCGTAAAGGGAATCTTCAAGCAGGTTTTAGCTAATCTGTCTGGGAGCAACATGATGTAGGGGTTGGGCTAGGGCCAGATTACATTGCAAAAACCTGCTGACAGATTCCCTTTTACAGCTGATTTTTCAATGTTATATATATATTTATATGCTATATCTTAAAAGGGCTGTCCAAGACTAACATATTGATGACCTCTCAGTTCTTGTGAGCAGCCTTCAATGTATTGAGCCAGACTGTTTGATCTTTGTATAGTCTTTTCATCACGCTCTGCTAAGGCAAAGAACAGATCATCAGTTGTGCTGTCAGATCCTCATTGATCCAATGTTTATTATATTCACTTATATTGTGCTGTTAAGTTCCACAGCACTTTACAGTAGTCGTCATCAGTGTCCCCACTGCGGCTCACAATTTACATTCCCTATCCGTATGTCTTTGAATTTTGTGAGAAAACCTGAGAACATGGTGAAAACTCAGAAAAAAACATTCAAACTCCTTGTAGATGTTGTTCTTGGCGGGATGTGGTCACCAGATCCCAGCATTGCAAGGCTACAGTGCTAACCACTGAGCCACCATACAGTGCTGACCACTGAGCCACCATTCTTCCTTATCGGATATTGATAGTTCATCAATATGTTAGTCCTGATCAATCCCTTTAATGCTCCTCCAATTAAAACAAATGAACATTTTAAGGCCAGCTTCACACCCCGGCATGATCAGATCCGGGGCTGTCCAGTCTAAACCAGACAGCCCTGGACCGAATTTTGCTGTTATGCAGCCCTATGGGGCCAGATGGAACCGGATGGCCACCATGGGCCATCGATTTCCATCTGTCCGGGAGGATCCGGGTGAATTCGGATTCTCCTCTCTGGGCGAAAATCTGCCCAAATCGGATCCTCCCGGATCCGGGGCAATCCGGCGCTCCCTACCATGGGAGTCTGGCGTCAGATTGCCCCAGATTCGGGAGGATCCGGGACCCAGACGCCGGGTGCTGGAGTTTAGCAGCGAGCACTGCTAAAGTTCAGCACCACCAGCTGTCCCCTGCACAGATTTCAGGACTGCGGCTAGCTCCCCACTAGCCGCGATCTTGAAATTTTAGTAGCTGCGGCTGCAAATGAGGAATCCGGCTGCAAACTTTACTGGAGGGAATATTTGAACTCCGATTCTGTTTGCAAATCGGGTCCGGGGCTTTCCGAATCACATCGGACAGGCACGGACCTGATCACACCGTGGTGTGAAGCCGGCCTAAAGGCCCTGTTACACACTACGATATCGTGAACGATATCGTTGCAACGTCACCGGTTTGGTGATGTTTCAGCGATGTCGAAACTACATTGTTGTGTGTGAGACGTATCAACGATCGACGATAAATCGGTTGATCGTTTATTTACGGCCAAGACCATAAATCTATCATCGGTCTCCTGCTGGGCGGACAGCATCGGCGTGTGTGATCAAGCTCCCAGCGCCGCACAGCAAGCACTGGGAGCTGATAACCAGGGTAAACAGTGGGTAACTAAGTGCAGCTCTTTGCTTAGTTACCCACTGTTTACCATGGTTACCAGCGTTCTCACTGGTCCTGATCGCTGGTGAGTCTGCCTATTTGACAGCTCACCAGCGATCAGTTCACCATGTCCCAGCAATCCCAGCCAGGTGGGATCGTTGGTGTGATCGTTGGGACATTGAAGCGTGTAACGGGGCCTTAAGAGTAGTAATTAGATTGTCAGCCATCCAGATGTGTGCAAGTTATCATGTAATCAATCCTACAAACATAGGAGCGACTTTCTAACGTAATACATACAAAGAGTGACATCGATAGCAGCACGCGCAAGATTGGCATATAATAAGTGAGGGTGGGGAGCCCAGGAAAGTGGGTGATCATACCAGAAAGACAGTAACTTACACTTTCAAATTCTTGTTCCTTTTTTTTCAATAGGAAGAACAGATAAAAGGAACTGAAAGAGGAGATTTAGATATTTTAAGAAAACTCATCATGATAGTAGTAGTTATCCATTTTACGCTATAGAATAAAACAATCCTTATGTTCATCGACAGCTGTGAAATAATATTGTAAGTTGCGTTATAGTGCTGTTCTCATAACATTTTTTCTCTTGCTTTTTTGCTTCTAACTTCCTAGGCTTCATACAACGTTGCGGCCCTCATTAGTGTGTAGACTATATGCCAAATCATTTCAGCACATGAAATTCTGTGTACATAATATATACCATACAAATAAAGAGCATTACCTAAAGCAGCCACTGACTCTTATGTGTTGTTTTTTATCATGTTTGATCACTCCTATTAGGGTAACCCTGTCTGTGTATTGCCTTCCTGATGGTAGAAATATTATCTTTTTCCTTTATACTGCAGAGCAGACAACTGTTTCTTAATACTCAGGACTAGATGAAAGATGGTGTAGGCTCCAATGGAAAAAAAAAGTGGGAATTCTCAATACATAAATAACTTCCTAGCCAACATATGAAGAAATATCCTACAGGAATACACAAGAATAAATAAGGCTCTAGCTATATATTATAAACAAACTACCTGTATTTTTCAGACTATAAGACGCACCGGACCATAAGATGCACCAAGATTTTAGGGGTAGAAAATAGGGGAAAAAGAGTTTTGAAGCAAAAAATGTGGTAAAAAATTGTCACTCAGTGGAACCCGTCTGTCCAATTAGTCTCCAGTCTTGATGCTTTTTTAAAGTATGGTAGGTTTTTCTTTGAAATGCTGCAGTGTTTCAGGTAAAAACATACCGTACATTGCTGAAGTCAGAAAGTTCCTGATGAACACTGCCTGTGGATCGGTCAGCCTGTATCAGCACAGGTTGCCTTTGGGGTGCAGTTACACTTGTGTATGGCTCACCGTAGATTTCATCACATAGCCACACACTGGTCAGCGGCTCTTCTGACTTGAGCGTGTCAGCTGCATAAAAATATGGTACATGCTGACAGTCATAGGTCACGAATAAACAGCTGAAAAGAAGGATGGGCGCACAATAGTGTATATCTGTCGGCAAAAAGTCTGTAAATAAGTGGTGGATTTGCTCACCTGTTTGGGTTGTGAGACGTTACAACCACCCTTTGCGCCTGTGACAACTTAAGATGTCGAGCTTTCTTCGCGGTCTGCAGCAGTCCTCCCACCAGTAGTAGTCCAGGAAAGTAGATATAAGAATAGGGACTTGTGACTGCGCTCCTGCTCGAACAAAATCCAAGGTACATCCCATTGGTGTGGTATTCCTGAGGAAGGGGTTCACCCCGGAACGCGTAAAAATAAACACCACCATATGAATTCAAATAATCCTCGACTCTTGGATTTTGTTTGAGCGGGAGCGCGGCCACAAGTCCCTATTCTTATATCTACTTTCCTGGACAATCACAGGTCAGTAGAGCCGCCAGGCAGTCCGTGGCTCTGTGATGAAACCTTTGGTGAGTGTATACGCAAGTGTGACTGTGTCCTTAAAGCACCACTCCAGCATCTTTTTTATTACTCCACTGGAGTGATGTCTTAATTCTAAGTCCCCTGCCCCCGTCTTATATTCACCCTCTGGCGGCTTCTCCTGCTATATCTGAAACTCTGGTACTGTTGGTTTGTGGTAGTTTGCTATCTGCCAGCAGCTGCTGCGTTTCATGGAGTGATTTTGAAGGTCATCACAACTCAATACAATTCTATGAGAACCTCATTCTTGCTCTCAGAGAGATGCATTGAGTGCCTGTGACGTAACTGCTTACTTCTGGCCAGTCAAAAGCTACGAGGGGAAGATGTCGCCATGGAACACGATAGGTGTTGGTCCTATATGAAAATGCCAGAAGGTGAGTATAAGAACCGGGGGAGGGGCTTACATTTTAAGCAGCACTCCAGTGCTAAAGAAAAAACACTGGACTGCTGCTTTAAGATCCCAAGGGAGAACTGTAACTCCCAGCATGTCCTGCAGATCTTATGGCATGCTAGGAGTTATAGTTCACCACAGGAGTAGTGAAGTGCTTGTATCACAGAGTGCTTTATTAACAACTTATTCTTTACTTTTACATAGTGTGCTCACATTAAATACTTTCAGTCTGGTCCTCCCATGCTAGAAACCAGTCTCTCATCATTATCCAGACTGAAGTGAGGGAGGGCTGCAGCAGCACATGACAGCACAGAGCTCTCCCTTCATTACAGTACTGCAGGTCCTGTAAGGAGAGATTCTTGTTTCTACTATAGTTGCTGCAGGACCTGTGGTGATGTAATAAAGAGGGAGGGCCCTATGCTGTCATGTGATGCTCCAGCCTGCCCTCTTCTTCACATCACCACAGGTCCTGTAAGATGAGTCTTCCATACTGTGGTGCTCAGGTACGCGGTGCCTGGCCCTGTCACTGCACTGACACTCCCTCTGGGCCAGGCCGAGTGCTGCAATCCCTGCTCCAGCTCCCCAGCCCAGCAAACACACAATCTCCCTGTTACACGCTTACTTGGTGCTGACATTGCTGGATGCTGCTGTGTATGTGTTTGTCTTTAAGAGCTGCATGGTTGATAGTTGTGAAGGTCCTGGCCTCCTGTGTTGTGCTCCAGAACATTCACTATTAGGTTCAACTGCTAGTTGAGGGATTAATGTGTGACTCACCTGAACTCCCCTCCCCCTAGCGTTTAAGTAGGCTTTCCTTTCACCAGGTGGTGCTGCTGATAGAGTTTCACTCTATGCTTGGAAGCTGTGCTGTGCAGTTCTGTGTGTTTGTGTGGCTGAGGTCCTTTGGAGTTGCTGTATCCTGGTTCTGTGGAGGGAGGTGAGGGGGGAATAGCGCAGGGCTGATGGAGGAGGTTAGAGAGAGGCGGGAGGCCAACTTCTCATCATCAGAGATACCTTCAGGATCAGGGCCATTCAGGGTTCCTAGACTAGGGTCAGACTAGTCTTCCCTGGTCACCCTGCCCATAACTGCCATTCCCTTGTCATCATTCCCTACACCGTGACACTCCCCAGCTACTTCAGGGATCTGGCTGGGGTAATCGTGTGTCTGCTGTGTAATCGGCAGCTGCTTCCCACATCACCTTTTCGGCAGAGTCGGCACTGAAAAGCCAGCGCTGACAGGTGGGCATGGGGAGCCTCCCCAGAGCAGTGAATATTACAGTAGTCAATCAGCTGGCTCACGTGGTCTCCTAGCTGCCGGATTCCTCCTGCGGAGACCTATTCCTGCCTCCTGTGCTCACAGTCAACCACTGCCCCTTCCCCACAACAAGCTCCCAGGTTACATTTAGACCATAAGAGGCACCCCACACTGTCCTCCAAAATTTGGAGGAAAAAAAGTGTGTCTTATGGGTCAAAAAATACTGTATTTGGGTGATAAAAAGACCACTAAGAATGAGCATATTTAGCCAAAATCACTTTGTTATTAAAATACATAATGTATAAAACAAAATCTATGGATAGCAAACAATTAAAAGACGGTATTACACAAGTGTGTGGGCTGAAACATTAATGCAGTAAATGTCTATAATAATCAAAAAATAAGAATAATAGTACAAATCTTACACTATTTGTTAATATAATACTTTTAGGGAAAGTTCCAAGATGTAAAAAATGGAATTCAAAATTAGGAGAACTTCCCTTTTAAATAAAGCCTGTGTATCATTAAGGGCTGTTACAATAGGAAACATACCACAAAAAGAGGACTAACCGACTCAGTAGTGTGAATTGAACAAATACCGTATATACTCGAGTATAAGCCGAGTTTTTCAGCACAAAATTTGTGCTAAAAAGTGCTCCCTCGGCTTATACTCAAGTCAGTGTCAGTGTGGGGGTGCTGATGGGAGCTGAGGAGGCAGGAGGAGGCGGGGACGCTGTAGTAGGAGCGGGAGGTCATGTATACAGTCCCCCCATCTCTGGTATGCAGTACCCCCATCATTGCAGACATTCCCACCATTACTAGTATATAGCGCCCTCCCCCTCCTGATATACAGTGCCTCATTATTATAAATTGTATTTGTCCCCCATGCTGCCGCTCACTATGAAATAACAATAAACTGATCTCACCCTCCGGCGATTCTCTTTAGGGTCTGTGCGCCCTCCCTCTGACTTCCTGCTTCTAAAGTCATGTGACCGTGCCGCCGGTGACATGATTACAAGCAGGAAGACCGGGAGAAAACGCACAGACCCTGAAGAGAATCACCGGAGGGTGAGATCAGTTTATTGTTATTTCATAGTGAGCGGCAGCATGGGGGACAAATACAATGTATAATGATGAGGCACTGTATATCGGGATGGGGGTGCTATATACTAGTAGTGGTGGGAATGTCTGCAATGATGGGGGTACTGCATACCAGGGATGGGGGGACTATATACAAGTGATGGGGTGGGGAGGTGCAATTATGGGGGCACTAAATACCAGGGATGGGGGGACTATATACAAGTGATGGGGTTGGGGTGGTGTGCAATGATGGGTGTGTGCAGTGATGGAAAGTGTGCAATGATGGGAGGGTATGTGCAATGATGGAGCGCTCTATACCAAGGATGGGGGTCTATATACAAGTGATGGGATGTGTGCAATTATTGGGGGTATATACAATGATGGGGAGTATGTACAATGATGGGGGCTATGCACCAGGGACGGGTGTGTGTGCAATGATGGCGGTCAATGTACCAGTGATGGGGGTGCTATTTACAGTGATAGGGCTATATACCAGTGATGGCGGCCTATATACCAGTGATGGGGCTATATACCAGTAATGGGGCGCTGTATACAGTAATGAGGCTATAAACCAGTGATGGGGGTGATATATACAGTGATGGGGCTATATACCAGTGATGGGGACCATAAATTAGTGATGGAGGCACTGTATACAGTAATGGGGCTATATACCAGTGATGTGAGCTATATACCAGTGATGAGGGTTATGTACCAGTGATGGAGGAGCTATATACCAGGATGGCGGTCTGCTTCGTGTCCCACCCTAGGCTTATACTTGAGTCAATAGGTTTTCCCAGTTTTTGGGGTAAAATTAGAGGCCTCGGCTTATACTCGGGTCGGCTTATACTCAAGTATATACGGTAAGTGAACAAAGAAGAGTCAAAGTACCATAAAGTCCAGATAAAATGTAGGCAAGAGTACTTACTCAAGCTGAGGGAGTTAAAGACAGCAAGATAAAGGGTCCCTTCGCCCCAACGCACGTTTCGTACTGTATATACGTCCCATTATGTATTTTTAATAATAAACTGATTTTGTCTAAATATAATCACTTAGTGATCTTATTATCACCAGTATAGTATATGTACACAATTGGTCAAAATTGTTGGTACTCCTCATTTAATGAAAAAAAAAACCACAATAGTCACAGAAGTAACTTGAATCTGATAAAAGTAATAATAAATAAAAAATCTTGAAAATGAAAAAATGAAAGTTAGCTTTTCAACCCTGCTTCCCCAAAGTTTTTTTTTTTTTTAAAATTAAACTCATGAAATAGGCCTGGACAGAAATTATTGTCCCTTAACTTAAAGGGATCCTGTCACCTCCTAGAAGCCACCTAACCTATCAATACATGTCATTGCACCTTCCTATTACCATTTTAACCATCCTTCTCTGTGCTAAATGCTTCCTTTCAATGTTGAAATAAACACTTACTCATTAGGATGATAATGAAGTAGGGGCTATAAGCAATTGCCTTTTGGGTGTGTTTTTTGCAGGCTCCAGGATCCAGCCTCTCTCTGTCTGTGCTGCTGTGATGTGGAGCTGAAGGCAGGACTAATAATTTGCATTCTGTGAGTGACAGAGATGGGGAGGGCAAAGCCTGTACAAGCAAAGCAGCACAAAGAGAAAGAGGGTGGATCCTGGAGCCTGCAAATCAACACGTCCTGGGGACTAAAGAATATAGCCCCTACTAATTATGATGCCTAACAGTGAGTATAAAATCGTTTTTATCTACTTTCACAGGATGCTTTTAGGTGACAAAAGGAGTGTGAGAATAGTGATAGGATGCTGCAGGGACTGTGTTTTTGTAGCGTAGGTGGCTTTTTGGAAAGGTGACCGGATCCCTTTAATATTTTGTTGCACAACCTTTTAAGCCAATCACTGCAATCAAACGATTCTTGTAACTGTCAATGAGACTACTGCACCTCTCCACAGGTATTTTGGCGACTCCTCAAGAGCAAACTGCTCCAGTTGTCTCATGTTCGCAGGTTGCCTTTTCCAAACAGCGTGTTTCAGCTCTTTCCAGAGATGCTCAATAGGATTTAGGTCAGGGTCATAGAAGGTCACTTAACATAGTCCAATATTTTCCTCTTAGCCATTCTTGGGTGTTTTTAGCTGTGTATTTTGGGTCATTATCCTATTGCAAGACCCATGACCTGCGACTGAGACCAAGCTCTCTGACACTGGGCAGCACATTTCTCTCTAGAATCCCTTGATAGTCTTAAAATTTTATTGTACCCAGCACAAATTCAAGACACCCTGGCCTTGCCAAAAAGTTTTATTATTGTCTCATCTGTCCATAGGACATTCTCTCCGAAGCTTTGTGGCTTCTCAACATGTAGTTTGGCAAATTCCAGTCTGGCTTTTTTATGATTTTTTTTTTTCAACAATGGTGTCCTCCTTGGTCATCTCCCACGAAGTCCACTTTGGCTTCAAACAACGACGGATGGTGCAATCTGACACTGATGTTCCCTGAGCTTTAAGTTTACCTTTAATCTCTTTTTCTGGGCTCTTTTGTTACCATTCGCATTATCCTTCTCTTCGATTTGTCATCAATTTTCCTCCTGTGGAAATGTCCTGTGAGGTTGGCTACAGTCCCATATATCTTACATTTCTGAGTAATACTGTATGTGCAATTGTAGGCACGGGAACATCAAGATGATTGGAGATGGTCTCATAACCTTTACCTTTAACATGCTGGTCTATAATTTTCTGTCTAATCTCCTGAGACAACTCTTTCCTTCACTTCCTCTGGTCCATGTTGTGTGTGGTATATACCATGTCACCAAACAGCACAGTAGTACTGCAGCCCTATATACAGGCCCACTGACTGATTACAAGACTGTAGACACCCGTATACTAATTAGTGACACACTTTGATTTAACATGTCCCTTTTGTCACATTATTTTCAGGGGTACCATCATTTCTGTCCAGGCCTATTTCATGAGTTTAATTTTTTTTTTATCTTCTGTGGCAGAAGGGTTGAAAAGCAATTTCTGACTTTCATTTGTTAATTTTCATACATTTTTTATTTATTATTACATTTGTCAAATCAAGTTATTGTCTGTGGCCATTGTGGGGTTTTCTTCATTAAACGAGGGGCACCAACAATTTTGACCATGTGTTTATATTTTCTGCAGAATATGAACATTAAATCCCACACATCCCACTAATGTCTACAAGACTCAGTGCCAAAATGATGTGCATGAGGATAGCTCTGTTGTGCTTTTTTTAATGTTGATGGTGGAAAAGTTGCAAAGAATTGAACATTTAAGGCCCTACAATGGGAACAACCCAAACAATGAATTTTGGGACAATGTTTGAATACACCCTACCCCTGTTACAGTCTCTTTAACACGAGTATTGGCCAAAATTGAGACTGTTGGAAGTCATGTAAATGAAACTACCTATTTTCTTGTGCTCATGACAATAAAAATGTAGACATATTTCAGTTAGTGGTGTCCAGTAGAGTGCCTTGGAAGTGTTGTAGCCCTTTTCTTTTTACACCATGTTGCCCTGATTTTACCAATGTATTTCTGCTTTTAGAAGCAAAGTTTATTATATTTGTTCCTTATTAGGGAAGAATTTATAACACAGATATCCCACTCTTTCTAGTTTGTGTTGGGTGTGTGCATGCATGTCAGAGCGGAAGCAGCGAATACCTATGAAGATCACTTTCTATTGATATTACTGTATGTCATCAACAGGAACTCAACGATGGCTGAACCACCGGACTACTCACACATATAGGACTCTAGTGTTCCTTATACCTTTATTTCTTGACAAGGTCAAAGCGTCCTGGAAAATTTTACTATTTGGAAAGGAGAAAGAGTATTTTTCTACTTAATACTATGTGAAGGCCTCTATACATTGGCTAAAATATATTATCATGGACAGCTCCAATGAATATTAAATAAGGTACAAAAAGCCATTCAGCTAGCTGCTAACTAGAACACATAATTAAATAGAAGATGGCTTTGCATTACTACGTTGAGAACATTAGGAAAAAGGGAAAAATACAATTAGCTTACTGCAAAATGGAACAGAGACAATATGACATAGCATTACTGCTGCAGGTATTGTTTAATTTGTAGTATTTTTTCAGTCTGTGCACCTTGCCCTTGAACCATGGTGGAATCACCTCCCTATATAGCTGGGATCCTGTCTGTCCATACAAGAAGGTTTTTAATTGCACATACAGTAATTTCAGGTTCGGGTCCCGATATATGAGATGCACTTTGTCATGATTATCAGGCTCATATGCATTGGCCTATACATTAGTTAAGCGTCTCATTGATTCAAGTATACCTACAGCAGTAATGCTATGTCATATTGTCTCTGTTCCATTTTGCAGTAAGCTGAGTGCATTTTTTCCTTTTTTTCTTATTTTCCCACTGCAGTAATGCAAGATCATAGTCTTATGTAATTCTTAGTGTTCTAGTCTGCAGCTGAATAGCTTTTTGTAGTCATGTGTTTTTTACCGCTAGCAACTGTTCACATTGCTAGGTGTCTTTTAGTCTTTTGTTAAATATTACATAAAGTAGCCATGCCATATTGGATAGAAATTTACTGACCTTACAGATACAGTTAGTCATCCTTAAAGGGAACCTGTCACCTCCAAAAAGCCGCCTAACCTATCAATACATGTCCCTGCACCTTCCTGTTACCATTATAACTATTCCTCTCTCTGCTAAATGCTTGTTTGCAATGTTGTAAAAAATGTTTTTATACTTACTCATTAGGATGATAATGAAGTGGGGGCTATATGCAATAGTCCCCCTGGGCATGTTGTTTGCAGCCTCCATGATCCTTCCCTTGTAATAAGATTCATCTCTGGCCCAGCCTCTCTGTGAAGCTTCTGCTGTGATGTGGAGCTGATATCAGGACAAATTATTTGCATGCTGTGAGTGACAGAGGAGGACAAGCAAAGCAGCACAGAGAGGCTGGATCATGGAGGCTGCAAACCAACACGCCCAGGGGGACTATTGTATATAGCCCCCACTTCATTATCATCCTAATGAGTAAGTATAAAAATGTTTTTACAACATTGAAAACAAGCATTTAGCAGAGAGAGGGATAGTTATAATGGTAACAGGAAGGAGCAGGGACATGTATTGATAGGTTAGGTGGCTGTTCGGAGGTGACAGGATCCCTTTAAAGAAGTTCCACAGTAATAGAAAACAATAAAAAAAGAAAGTCATTATGAATACGTTTCTAATACTTCTTAATTGCTTAATTGCAATTTTTGCCTAAAGTAAAGAGGTACCGTATATACTCGCGTATAAGCCGAGTTTTTCAGCCCAAAAATTGGGCTGAAAAGTGCCCCCCTCGGCTTATACGCGAGTCAATACGGCCCCCTAAAAGTTTGGCGCCCCCACCTCCCTTTCTGGGCCCCCCCCCCCGCATGCAGCGCTGCGCATATACATTACCGGTCTAGCAGCTGTCACCCTCCGATGGATCGCGGCTCCCGGCTCCGGGCTCCATCTTCCTCGCTGTCTTCCTGCTTGTCAGGTGACCGGCCGGCGTCGCGGTGACGTCATCGCGATGCGCGATGAGCCCCGGTCACAAGGCAGGAAGACAGCGAGGAAGATGGAGCCCGGAGCCGGGAGCCGCGATCCATCGGAGGGTGACAGCTGCTAGACCGGTAATGTATATGCGCAGCGCTGCATGCGGGGGGGCCCAGAAAGGGAGGTGGGGGCGCCAAATTATGAGGGGGGCCCTGCTGGGGCCATGTATACTACCACTGGGGCTATATACTACCACTGGGGCTTTATACTACCACTGGGGCTATATACTACCACTGGGGCTGTATACTATTACTGGGGCTGTATGAATACTACCACTGGGGCTATATACTACCACTGGGGCTATATACTACCACTGGGGCTGTATACTATTACTGGGGCTGTATGAATACTACCACTGGGGCTATATACTACCACTGGGGCTGTATACTATTACTGGGGCTGTATGAATACTACCACTGGGGCTATATACTACCACTGGGGCTGTATACTATTACTGGGGCTGTATGAATACTACCACTGGGGCTATATACTACCACTGGGGCTATATACTACCACTTGGGCTATATACTACCACTGGGGCTGTATACTATTACTGGGGCTGTATGAATACTACCACTGGGGCTATATACTACCACTGGGGCTGTATACTACCACTGGGGCTGTATGTATACTACCACTGGGGCTATATACTACCACTGGGGCTATATACTACCACTGGGGCTGTATACTACTACTGGGGCTGTATGTATACTACCAATGGGGCTATATACTACCACTGGGGCTGTATACTACTACTGGGGCTGTATGTATACTACCACTGGGGCTATATACTACCACTGGGGCTGTATACTACCACTGGGGCTGAATATACCACTGGGGCTGCTGTATACTACCACTGGGGCTGTATACTACCACTGGGGCTGTATGTATACTACCACTGGGGCTGAATATACCACTGGGGCTGCTGTATACTACCACTGGGGCTGTATACTACCACTGGGGCTGTATACTACCACTGGGGCTGTATACTACTACTGGGGCTGTATGTATACTACCACTGGGACTGTATATACCACTGGGGCTGCTGTATACTACCACTGGGGCTGTATACTACCACTGGGGCTGTATTTACCACTGGGGCTGCTGTATACTACCACTGGGGCTGAATATACCACTGGGGCTGCTGTATACTACCACTGGGGCTGTATACTACCACTGGGGCTGTATATACTACTGGGGCTGCGTGTATACTACCACTGGGGCTGTATATACTACTGGGCTGCGTGTATACTACCACTGGGGCTGCTGCTGTATACTACCACTGGGGCTTGCTGTATATACCACTGGGGCTGCTGACTGGGCTGCTGTATACTACCACTGGGGCTGCTGCTGTATATACCACTGGGGCTGCTGCTGTAACACTGCTGGGGCCTGTATATACCACTGGGGAGGCTGCTGTATACCACACTGCTGGGGGCTGTATACCTGTGCTGGGGTCCACCCTCGGCTTATACACGAGTCAATAGGTTTTCCCAGGTTTTGGGGGCAAAAGTAGGGGGGTCGGCTTATACACGGGTCGGCTTATACACGAGTATATACGGTAATCATTATAGAACATAAAAATAACTCCCTTCTTGTTACACTTACAGAAACCCATTCTAGAATAATAGTAGGACAGATATCTGTGAGCACGCCGAGCCTACATCGTTCCCTGCAAATGAAGGCTGAATTATTCAGCCTTCAGCCGCCTCTAACAACTGCGGTGGGGAGCGGTGCTCCACTCACTGCTGGTAACCTGTTAAATGCTACTGTTAATCTGTGACAGTGACACTTAATGGACTGACAGGCGGGCACGCTCTTCTGACCCCTCATTGGTGCATCCACAATGCGATTGTGAGACGTTGATATGTTGTCATGACTGCTGGGGATGGTGGATGACATTCACAGAAGACTGTGATTTCTGCGTTATGCAGCAAGGCTGTGACATTGCAGTATATACAACAAGTGATCAGACCACTGCAGGCTCAAGGGACCACTAAGGGGACTATGAAATACTAAGGCTGGCTTCACACCATGGTTTTTTGAATCCTGTTGTGACCGGTTTGAACAGCACAGAACAGGATCCGTTTTGGCCTCCCATGTATCCCTGTGGTGCCGGATTGGTCATAAAAGACCATCCGTTTTTTTGTAGTCAAGTCAGGATCCATTTCTGTCCTGTTTTTTACTGTGCCCAAAATCGGAGACAGCAACGCTTTTAGGCTCCGGGGAGGCCGGCTTCACACCATGGTAGAATCAGGTCTGGGGCTGTCCGGTGTAAATTTGACAGCCCCGAACCTGATTTTGATTATACAGCCCTATGCGGCCGGATGGAACCAGATGGCAGCTATGTGCCATCTAGTTTTCATCTGTCCAGGAGGATCCGGGTGTATTCGGATTCTCCTCCCGGACACAAAAACGTTGCTTGCAACGTTAAGTCTTTGTTAATTCTTGGTACGTTTTTGCCTGTGGATTTCCATTGTAAATGCATTGAAATCTGGGAGTTAGTGTCCATAACTGGACACTAACTGGCATGACAGACTGTGTGTGCAGGGGTTAATGCAGCTTTTTTTAAAAAGCCGGCAATTACCGGTATTCATTAAATTACTGTATTATTGGCGGGCTGCAGGACTCAGGAGGAGCTGTCCATGGTCCTGCACTGTAAGATAGTAAAATGATAGACCTTGTCCTTGGTCCTGAAATTTAACGGTTTTACAGTGCAGGAGCTGTCCAGGGTCTGTGGTGCTGAAGTTTGCTTCAGGACCGCGGACAGCATCACACTGACAGCACCACACACTCACGCAGCACACTCGCAGCACACTCACATGCATACAGCCATGCACACACACCCACACGCACCACATTCGCACCACACTCACTGCAAACATGCACAACACTCGCATCACTGTCATGCATCAAACACGCTCCGTGTATGATGCATGACAGTGTGCCTCCAGCCTTAAAGGTCTGCACTTCAATGCTTCAGCAGGAACCAGGCAGATGAGGAACATGAAGTCTGATCTGAGCATGCATGCATGTGGTACCCTATGTATTTGCTCTCATGAAGTGTTCTCTTTGTGGTAGGCTTAGATACTGAACATCAACTTCCTGGACATTGTTCTTCACTCAGGTAGATGTTGTGAAGGTTTTTCTTCATCATGAAATGGATTCTGTGATCGTACACCAAGGTTGTCTTCCAGGGGCATCCAGGTCTTTTTGAGTTTCCAGCTTATTGGAGCATTTTTTTTTTTTTGCAGAATGTACCAAACTGTTGATTTGGCCAGTGTCAACATTTCTGCTCTCTGATGGATTTCTTCTTTTTTTCAGCCTAATGATGTTCTGCTTCTCTTCCATTGAGAGCTTCTTTGACCACATGTTATGGGTTCACAGCAACAGCTCCAAATGAAAATGCCACACCTGGAATCAGATCCAGACCTTTTACCTGCTTAATAATGATGGATTGATGAGGGAGTCACCCATGCAGCCCATTGAAGAGCTTCTGAGATAATTGTCCAGTTGTATTTGGTCCCTGGAAAAAGAGGCATCTCCATATTAAAGATCAGTAATTCCTAAAACCGTCCTCCAATTAGGATGTGAATATCTCAAAGCTGAAATTGGCACTTTAAGTCCAGCTGTTACAGAACTGGCTCTAGAATGTTTTGGTAAAAAGTTATAATACCAAAACCATGCACATATTTCTAGATCTAACTGTACATACCACTTTCCATACATAGCGCCATGTTTTCAGACACAAATCTTTTGTTTTTAATGTGTCACAATATTATAAAGTTTCTTTTATCCATCAGAATTATGTAACTATGTGCAGCTACTTCTGTTTGACATGTTACTTATGTCATCATCTAGGGAGGGTAAGGAATTTCGGGGAGTGTACAGTTTGGTATCTATTATACAAAGCTTATAGATTTCACCATATATACAAAGCCAAGGTTTATTTGCACAAGTCCTGGCAAGATACTTTGAAATATTCACTGTATATGTAATCAAATGCAAATATGGCGAATATCACATTACAAAAGGAAACAA
>JARQOC010000007.1:53372723-53493271 GCA_033576535.1 Allobates femoralis | reverse complement strand
TTGCTGCTGTCCATCCCCCGGGGGTTCCGCAGCGTCGGTAGCCCTTACCGAATCTACTCATAGGTGGCGTCACGAATAAAACAAATTAAACCCCTTTTTAATCTGTTCCCGCAAGACGTCTTCAATTTTGATCTGCACTACACCGGGCCCCACTACCGGCAGGCGCGGTCCACCCGTGACAAGGAAGGAGAAGAATCGCCTGTATCAACCGGAGTCAGCCGGCCACGGTGAGTCAGAAAATGGCGTCACGAACAGGATACGAGCAGGCCCGTTACCCAACGGGTATATTGTGCTTAAACTGGACTTTATTGTCTGCAATTGGACTTTGTTCGTCCCTAAAAGAACTTTCCCGCCTTTACACCATTGGGTCAAGATGGCGCCCAAGATGGCGTTCCCGCCACAAGAAGCCGCCACGTGAAGCCCAGGAGTGAGTCAACCCCCTCCTCATCGTGGGAGGGCTAAAGACAAAAGGCGCCAAACTCTTTGTCCGCCCTGATTGCTCGAATCAACCATGGGGGCGGACCTCAAAGACTTTTCCCACCATTGGACTACAAAAGCCCACAGGAAATGGGAGTGTCAGAGACATACCGACAGACGGAGAAGACTTCTTCACGAGCTCTACCAGAACGCTTACCGGTTGAACGGGTGTGGTTTCCCTCCAAGAAGAATGGCCAGCACGAGACTCCAAGACCTAATGCGGGAGGTCGAGGCGGAGGCCAGAGCAGCCATAGGCCAACCGGGTCCGGATCCTGCCCTTACTATAGACGGCAGCCCCGACTTCTGGCTAGAGGCTCTACAAGACCTCCAGGTGCGACTACTTGAGACTGTGGAGTGGACGATTCGCAGCTGGAGCGCGACCCTAGGCAGAAGACTCCATCATGCGATGCAGCAGAGCCGACCGGGTACAGCTTCTCCAAGCCCAGACGACATCGCCAGCTTTTCCACCACCTCACCGTCGCCCACCACCTGTCCAGCTTCGTCACCGGAGCCCATAGACTGTGTTATTCCAGTGAGGACCACAACTCGACCCGTTCCAGCGGACGAAACCGCAGCCGACCCCGTTCCAGAGCCGGAGCTTCCAACACGCTCCCACGAAGAAGCCGATCTCTACCTGGTTCCACCTGCGGAACCTGCGACTGGTTTCCACACTACCGAGACTGTCGCCTGTTTCTCCCTTGAACCGGAGGCCTCCTCTGCAACTACAGAGGCCTACCTGGTGACCGGGATTGAAACACCACTTCCCGCTGCTACAGAAGAAGAGGCAGGCAGCCTGGAAGTCCTGCACAGCGACCCCGAGGAGAACCTTGCAGCACAGCCACCCACCGATCCAGAGGATTCCATCCCATCATCTTCGCCAGCTGAGCAGCCCGACGTAGTCATCGAGGAGGTCGAGAAGGATGACGAGGAGATCTACAGTTCACCTGAGGATCTCTACACCGGGTTCGCCTGGGGAGACACAAGGAACCCTTCTGCCGGGCGATCAGCTCGGGTGCACTGGTCGGGTGCCGCCGCAACAGTGTCTTCTCCGGTTCCGTTGAACCGGGCTCCACTCCAGACTGCCCACCAAGCTCGAGCGGTTCAACAACCAACACGCCGTAGTGACTTTATCCACACGCCGCATCACTCCGACGAAGAGGTACGTCGTATCCGGAGAGACGAGTGGCACACTCGACTGCAAGCCAACATGCAGGCTCGTGCCGAGGCCCGCCGCCAATCTCCACTGCCTGAACAATTCCGTAAAACCGGGTGGGTAAGCACATTTAACTTGTCCACCGGGTGGGGATTCGTAAGGGAGGAGGGTGTGAGTACTGAAGTGTTTGTGGGGCGCCGTGATGTGGAATCGCACCTACCGCGAGGCCATCCAAGCCGAGACTTGTATAGAGGGGACATTGTAACCTATGAGCGCCATATATGCCGTGATGGGTGGTTCGCTATACGGGTCCGGAACACTGCCCTCCATAAGTGACTGTTGTTGTTTGAACTTTGCTATTAAACGAGACTTCTTCCTGTTTGCACCGTAACACCGCGACTTGGCGGCTACAGCCTGAACTTTTATTCTAAGGACAGCCGACCGCCCGCCGAGTCCGCGCAATGTGTTAACCTGTTTATCTACCTCACTTTTATGCATATATGACCTGTCATTAATAAAAGTGTATTACCTGTTGTAAATTATAAAATGTAAAAACCTCTGTAATGTGAGTAGTTTGACGCTTGGGGACAAGCTGATTTAACCAAGGGGGAGTGTGGCGCCCCGCAACGAGTGCGTCACAAGGGAGTATTGCAGCCGCAATATTCTCTGACAAAGCAGTGAAATAGTTAACTCTGAGATCCAACCCAACATACAACACCTAGAACAGGGGACCAATCATGGGTCCTAGGGGGTGGAGTGTTAGGGTAGTGGAGGAGACGAGAACAGAGTCAGAGAAAAAAAAAAGGAATCTAGAACCTGACGAGAGCAGACTAGAACTTGGAGAGGAGCGGGGGCTCCGCACTCCGTGCGGGCCCCTGGGCCGTCACCGGTCGGGTGTCAGCACCTGAGGCCTTAACCACCGGGATTGGGCTTATCTACACGGGTTCCCCAAAAGACTCCCGTGCCCACAACTTACAGCCGGTTCACTGGTACCGAAGCTGGCAGCAGTTCACCTCTGTCACGCGAACCAGCCCCGTGGAGGAGCAGCTTTATAGGAGCACCCCACCACCAGCCAGTTTCCAGTCGTCTAACCAGCGGTGTACCCACTGAGGGATCCAAGGCTCCCCAAAGCATCCAGAACGTACATCATGGATAGGGCATTGAAGCAGCCTCCCCGTACCCGACCTGGTATTCCTGGGCGACGCTGGCAAAAAGAAGGAACTAAGTAGGTAGAATGGAGGAACACTGCGGATCTCTGAGGAACACTATCACTGCTGAGTCCACCCGGTCTACTACTCAACCACTGTAAGCCATGTACTGCCTGCTGGTTACAGTAAAGACCCGTTGCAGAGACTATCTGTGTCCGTGATTCCTTATGAACTGTCCGTCATTAACTAGAAGGTAACCGCAGCTGCCGCACAACATCTTGAGCAGCTCCAGCCCCCGGGGATCACCGCTCAGCCTGTGGGGAGCGTAACATCTTGCTGCTGTCCATCCCCCGGGGTTCCGCAGCGTCGGTAGCCCTTACCGAATCTACTCATAGGTGGCGTCACGAATAAAACAAATTAAACCCCTTTTTAATCTGTTCCCGCAAGACGTCTTCAATTTTGATCTGCACTACACCGGGCCCCACTACCGGCAGGCGCGGTCCACCCGTGACAAGGAAGGAGAAGAATCGCCTGTATCAACCGGAGTCAGCCGGCCACGGTGAGTCATACATGACCACTGTATTTGCAGGTGTGTGCTCACCTGCTCCCCATAACACCAACACATTACAGAACAATGCAATTCCACTGCCGATGCTTCTGTTCATGGTCACCACCATTATAGACACCAGGAATTTAGAAAAATGAATTTAGAAAATGCCTGGTGCCTACAAAGAAACATGGTAGATGCAGTGTTCTTATGTGTTTCACATGAGTTGCTAGTGTCGACGGCTGAATTTTATTGTTGATATCATGAATTCACAGATGTTCTGCTCTGTATTCAAAGATGTTGCCATGCATCCAGCCACTTGGTAGACAAGCTCTTCTCCACCATGACAATGTTCCAAAACTCACATCTGTTCCATTTCTGAAGAAAAACAGGGTGACAATGATTCAGTGGCCAAGTGTCTCCTGATATGACCACCGAGCCTCTATGCAGAGTTCTGAGTTGATGAGTTATCATCACTCTCCATCCAGCATCCAGACTCCAAAATAGTTTGTTCTGAAGAAGTCACGCTGAACTAAGGGATGTCCGGCTATCGTGCGTGACAGTGGATGCACAGACCAACAATGTCCTGCGCACTACATGAAACTACAGATGGAAAAACACCGGGAAGGAGAAATACAGCAGAGGGCCCTGCTCATAGAGAACGAGGGAGCCGTGACCTCCTGCACTCACCTGCGGCTGTGCCCTGATCTCCCTACTGTCCTTGTATGGGTTTTTCAACCCATCACTGAGCATGATACCTAGTCCCTCACTGACCCTGATGTTAGTCCTCAATAGGGAATGGCTGGCAGGATCACTAGTACCAACCACTGCAATAATAACAACAAGAGGGAAGGGGAGACAGACAAGGAAACAATACAGGCAACTTCTCACCTGCTGCCTCGCTTTTTCACCTCTAGAAGTTTGGCCAGGAATGTGTTCAATCACCAGCAAAGCATGCTGGAACCATGTGACCATATAAAGGGGATTGGAGTAATCACAGAGTAGCCACACCTGGACAAGAACTAGCTAGCTTGCTAGCAAACAGAAACTGACATTAACTCCTCAACTGCGAAAGGAAAGAAACATGTTTAATATGAAGTCCCAATACGGATGTGACACAGAGGTCCCAAACCTGTCCCAAGTCTCCAAGGTAAGAGAGACCATCGTGACAGAATGGAAAAAATATTGTAAGTTGTTCCATGACACTTGTACACATTCAGCTGATTTGTTTCAGGATTGTGCCTCAGTGCACAAGGCAGTGTATATAAAAGCAAGGTTTGGTGAAATTGGTATAGAAGAACATGACCGGCTGAACAGAGCACTGACCTCAGACTCATCAAACACCTTTTGCAATGAGCTGGAAAATAGATCATGAGCCCAGCCTCTCCTCCAGTATCAGTGTCTGACCTTACAAAAGATTTTCTGGATGAACAAATAAAAATTCCTAGAGACATTCTCCAAAAGTAAAATAATACTTATACTCACCTCCAATGATGGCACTGTTCCAGCAGTGTCGAATCTGCCTCACCCGGGATTGCGTAGTGTTATTATGTTACGTGATCCCTGTGGCCAATCTGCACTGGATTCACTCTTCTCCCTCAAGGTTGTAATTGATATCCATAATGGTACCTTTACACGCCACAACAGGATGGTGGCAACAACCGGGTGCTTCGTACAAACGATTGCCAACGGTAAACGCACCACCTTTACACGCCGCAACAAGGTGCGCTACGGTAGGTTACATCTATCTCTGGATACACCACCGGGTGTCTCAAGTTACCTTCTGCAGAGCACCTTACCTCATTTACACACCGCTACAACAAGCTAATATGGGCGGACCTGGTGCAGCAGGGACAACACAAAGGAGTGCCACAATTGTGGATTACGAGACGTCCGTACGCTGATAGGACAAAGCAATAGCATCATGATTGGCCAGGCAGCGCAGGAGGCAGACTAATACATGACTCACGAGCAATTGTGTAGTACGACTGGTCAGCTCCTTAAATGTGCCGCCCTATGCATGGACAACCAATCGCAACGCAGGAGCTTCCTCCAATGATCGCTGAAGGGGGGTGGTTTCCCGGAGGCTGTGTCACGCCCCGGGGAGTTATCTAGGTGACGAATAAACCTTACCCTACCATATTTACACGCCGATACAGCCCGATACAACCCGCAACCATCGCCTAGAAATCCACCTGTTTTAGGGCTCTGCTCTGAAACAGGTGCCTCAAGTGGCGGGTGGCAACAACCATCTTCACACGCCGCTACAGCGGGTTGATTTGGTGGTGCAAGATACATTTCTCTCATGTACCCGGTTGTTGCCACCATCCTGTTGCGGCGTGTAAAGGTACCATAAGAAGTAAGAGAGCAGCTACAGATCTAACTTCCTCAGGGTGGAGGGAAAGTGAAGGTGGTGCTGATCGTGTGACAAAACTGTGACACAAGTGTGAGCCCTGGAAGAGCAAGTGCCAGAACTGCTGAAATGGCTCCAGCACTGGCGATGAATATGTGTTATTATTTTACTGGCGGGAACAACGGGAAAAGGACAACACCTTAATGTTATGTGCAAGTGGCCCAACACTTTTGTTCATATCATATGTGTACATAATTAAGCAATTATAACAATATTGTGTGATTTCCTTATTCTCTGCACTATTATAGATCTTTTATACATCTTGCCCTGCACTGAACTTGTGTATAGCTAAGCACTAACTTTATGTTTCTTTATTATCTATGTGTCTGTTTAGTTTCTCAGATTTGATTCCACCTTCACCGTCTGCACCAGATATTACATCACACCCAGGCAACAATTTATTATAAAGTGAAGCGAAGACTTGCATTCACTCTCATTGACTACAGCAGAATGGGCAGTAAACTCCTTGAATGGTAATTGTGTGTTGCAGAGATGGTTACAGACGTGATGTATTTGAGCTGCTAAACTTTGAAACTAAGATAACTCTATAATTGAAAATACATCTATGGCAATGAATCATCCAGATGTGTAATAAACATATTTACTGCTGTCTTTACACTAGACTATAACAACACGTACAAAGGTTCAGGTTCATTCGTAGGTAAGGGACATGTCATTTACATTGCATTGAATTAATATTAACTTTTTTTCCTAATGATTATTTAAGAACACAATATATAAGAGCAGAGTAAAATTTATTTCCGATTGCTGCCATGTGATTACCATCGGTAGTTTTTACATTTTTATCCTTTCAAAACAACAGGTTTTTCTGCATGTCTTAACCCCTAATGGCCACTTTACACGTCCCGATATCAGCGTCCAACTTCGATAAAAAGTCACGTGGTTCGTGCATTGGCCCCGATATCGTTCGTGCGTTGTATGGTGTAAATGACCAATTTGATGCAAGAACGATGCCAAAACGATATCGGGGAGAATTGTCCAGGCTCTCCAACTGCCCGATATTGGATGGACGATCTGGCAGGATCGTGCTGTGTGACAGCCCAACAACGATTTGGAGCACAACTTCCCCTATTCACTCCCATGTTAAATGGTCGTTCCTGGGTCGCCCCTACAAGGGGGCGTAGACATCGCAGTGGCGTTGCCTGCCGATATCGCGCTGTGTAACATCTATGCGATCTTGGAATTCTGCCCAAAAAATGCGCCCTCCCGCATCGTTGTATCCAACATCGGACCGATGTTGGGACGTGTAAAGTGGCCATAAATGCTGCAGCCAGTTTTGTCATTGCATTAACCTTTTCCTCATCTTCTTCATGAGCCATAACTTTTTTATTTTTCCGATAACATAGCCATAAGACGGCTTGCTTTTCACAGGACAAGTTGTCATTTGGTATGACACCATTCATTTTACCATATGGTGTGGTTAAGTGGTGTGATGAAATGGTGAAAAAACACAACCCCGACATTGTTTTTTGTTTTTAAAGTGTTCATTGTGCAGTAAAAATAGCAGATAGCAAAAACACTGGAGGCTGCAGGCAGACAGAAGACAGGGAAGCAGAAGCACTGGAGAACGTAGGCAGAAAAGAGACCGAGAAGCAGGTAATGGAGGCACAAGAGGATGCAGGAAGACAGAAGACAGGAAAGCAGGTAGTGGAGGCACAGGAGGCTGCAAAAAGACAGAAGACATGGAAGCAGGTAGCAGAAGCACTGGAGGCTGCAGACAGAAAGAAGACAGGGAAGTAGGTAGCAAAAGCAGTGGAGAACGTAGGCAGACAAGAGACCAAGAAGCAGGTAGTGGAGGCACCAGAGGCTGCTGGAAGACAGGAGACATGGAGGCACGTAGCAAAAGCACTGGAGGCTGAAGGTAAACAGGAGACCGGAAAGAGATAACAGAAGCACTGGAGGCCACAGGCAGATATGGGACTGGGAAGCAGGCAGCAGAAGTGGAGGCCACAGGCAAACAGGAAAGAGGGAAGCAGGTAGCAGAAGTTGTTTGCTCCTTCAATTGGCATAAGCTTAGTTTGCATATATTGTATAACCATCAAGGAAGGGCTTCTCCCCTGTGGCTCTGCTCTGCTAGCACAGTGTGTAAACACATTGCTTCAGACTATAGGAGCTGTGCTATAAGTGAGGTGGTGTTTCCTCTGTGCTTCTCCACAAGGGTTGACATGTGTTAGGCTTTCACTGTGCTCATTTTTGTCAGGAGTCATGCTGCTAGATTCCCTACACACCTCTTCCAGCTTCTTGCCTCAGCTTTGGCTGTTAAGGTGGCGTCACACGTTTCAATATCGCGAGCGACATCGCCGAAAAGTGACGCATCAGCGATGTCGCTAGCGATATAGCAAGTGCGTCGTGCTGCGTGACAGCGCGACGCAACTGCAATTTATCGCTGTTCGCAGGTTGACAGGTTCACGAGGATGAACGTAAACCTGTCAATCTGCAACCAGCGATTAGGCTGGATCGCGCCGTCTGACACCGCAATAGCGATGTTGGCGGCGATCCAGCCTATACCGCAGCATTGCTGTGGATCGCTCGCTAGGTTGATCTCAGCCCAGCGAGCGATGGCTCCGCCCACATCGCTGCGGCATCTCCGGCAACATGTTGCCGTGTGACACCAAGGCTGTGATGTCGGAAGCGAGCGCGCATCCGCGCATCACTTCCGACATCGCAGCCTTGGTTGACACGTGTGACGCCGCCTTTAGCTGTTACATTAATCTCCCTGCAGGCAAGGCTAGAAGAGATTTCCACTGAGCACCAACTAGCTGCTATGGCCACACACAACGACAAATCTATCGAGTACCACCCCATTCTACAAGTCACATGGGCTGCCAACCTTTGTGTGATGCCATTAGGAAGGAATGTCATGATGTAGCCAATTATTAATTAAGCATACTGGGCACCGGTCTCTGGGCCCCATGCCTTTTAGAGGCCCCAAATAATAACGGAAAAATAATATTGATTTGATACTGAAAAAATTTACACTATACAATGACTGACATATTGGGGGCCAGCTGGAACAAACGAGCTCCCATGTAAACACAGCAAACGGCAGTGATATGATGTTGTCAAGAATATTATAGTTTTAGTGAGTAGTAGAGAAGGGCATCTATGAGCACGATACCTATGTGTATGGCCAGATGAGGAGTCTGAGTGGAGAGATGTAAGTGTCCGCAGGTTCTCACTGACTTCTCATTATAGAATATTTATAAATAGAATTTTCGGGGACACACACGAGTATATATAGGCCTACAGCTGAAGTCCAGGAGTATATGTAGGCCTACAGCCGAGGTCCACAAATATTCAGTATATAGACCTACTGCCAAAGTCAACGTTTGTTAAATTTTGTCATGCCTCAGTTTCAGGACTCGATCTGGCGATCTTTTGTTGTGTGGTCAGTGTCCTTCTCTGCTGAGCCACAGCAATCTGTAATCGGTCTCTGTCCAACTGTTGATGGTTTTTGTACTTTTGCTTTTCTTCCCTTGCTTTGCTACTAGTCAGGTGTTTCTCACTTTCCTATTTTATCTTTGTCCTATCACAGCTTGGGTGGTGCTATTTGTACTCACCTTGCACTAGCTTTCTTTGCTGGCTATAGTTCTTGGTAAATGTTTGCTAACGAGTTCCAACCCTGCACAGAAGGGATTCTGCCTGCTATATAGAGACCAGAATGCAATATAGACTATGATGTCATCCAGGTACATTTGACGTTTTCGAAGTTCTTGTGCCCCAGGCAGCACTCTATCAGCCTCTGGAATGTTCGCGGTGCATTGCAGAGTCTGAATGGCATACAGTTGAACTCGCAGAGGTCCATCGGCGTGGTAAATGCTATCTTCTCTCGGTCCGCCTCTGCTACAGGAACTTGCCAATGCCCACTAGTAAGATCTAAGGTGGAAAAGTAGTTAGCAGTACGCAATGCAGCTAGTGATTCCTCAATTCTAGGCAATGGGTCTGCATCCTTGTGTGTAACGCGATTGATCTGCCTGTAGTCTACGCACATCCTCATTGTACCGTGTTTCCCCGAAACTAAGACCCCCCCGAAAGTAAGGCAGGGTAGGGGGAACGGGGGTTCTGTTAATATAACCCCCCGAAAGTAAGGCCGCCGGGGGGAAGGGGCGCTGGGGAATATAAGGCCAGTACCTGTCCCCCTGTGTGTCCAGGCTCCTCCAGTGTCCTGCAGCTGCAGCCGCGCTGGAGCAGACGGGGTTAATCACAGCCGAACATGCTGTGTGCCCAGCCTTAAGTCACAGCAGCCCGGCTCCAGCTCTGATTGGCTCCTAGGAAGCAGTGGGCGCAGCCAGATGACGTCGTGGGCTCGTCATCTAGCCGCGCCCACTGGTTCCTGGGAGTCAATCAGAGCTCGAGCCGGGCTGCTGTGATGTCAGGCTGGGCAGAAATCAGCAAGGGCACACAGCATGTTAGGCTGTGATTAACCCTATCTGCACCAGCGTGGCTGCAGCTGCAGGACACTGGAGGAGCCTGGACACTCTGGGGGACAGCAAGGAGCCACACTGAAGGCCAGGGGAGCTGGTAAGAAGCAGTGTGTATGTGTATGTGTGTGTTTGTAAATGTATGTTTGTGTGTAAGTGTATGTGGGTTTGTAAGTGTATGTGTGTGTGTGTATATTTGTAAGTGTGTGTGTGTATGTGTGTGTGTTTGTCAGTGTGTATGTGTGTGTGTATGTTTGTAAGTGTGTGCGTGTGTGTGTATGTGTATGTGTTTGTAAGTGTAGGGTGGGTGGGTGTGTGTGGATGGGAGGCTGGAGTGGCTGGGGCTGCCAATATAAGACCCCCCCCCGAAAGTAAGACAGGGGGCCACTTTTGGCCCCCAAAAAAATATAAGACAGGGTCTTACTTTCGGGGAAAGACGGTACCATCTTTCTTTTTAACTGAGTCTAGAGGAGTTGCCCAGGGTGTAGAATCGGTACCTACATGCAACTTCTGGCACCAATTCTCCAGCTTTCCCTCATAACCATTACCCTCCGCCAGTTCAGACGGGTTCATGGATTCTACTGTCTTGATGGAGTGGTTATCGACAATATACAGTTTAGCAATGGTAGCATACTTTGGCAGTGTGACTTCTTCTTCCCCACAATTTAAAATGCATACCGGTACCCTTCACCTGCGCACCTCAACTACCCCATTGGCTGTCAGGACTGTGGGTATACTGTCTGAGTACATGGGTTCTTCCAGCGCTTGGTAATCTTGCCTCCTAAGGCCTATTGCTGCCCTACACCAGACCAGCATTTCACTTTTCGTGGGTATTGCAATTGCTACCGGGTCACTTACTCTTGCACTGCCAATTTCACCTCCGGACAACTCTACCTGCTGTCTCAGCATCAGTGCTTTTATTTCTCTCTGCAGGACTTGTTGCTGCCCGCTGTTGGCAGTCTCGGCAATCTGCTTTAACACAACAATAATTTCTGTAAGACAGTTTTCTATCACGTTAGTGTCTAAAATAATCATTGGATTATGCTCATGCCGGTCAACCTCAACGATAATCAACCCTTGATCCTTTAACTCCACCCGCCCCATCTTAATGGTCACTTCTTTGAACCCTATCTGCGGCACAGGTTTACTGTTACTAGCAATTATATTAAAGTCATCATCTAGGCCACATACAATGTCTGACTTTGCCCAGGGCAGATTAAGCCTTAATGACAGAAGAATGGACAATTCCATTATGTACAGAGGATGTAAATGTTACCGCTGCGCCCTGCTGGTCATAAAACCAGTTTATTTTACCTCTCCATTTTTATTTTTTATTTTTTTTATTATACGGTATTGATGTACCAATCAATTGTCCCATTAATATGCTGACTGGCTAGCCTTCCGTCAGGGGGTACACTCTACAGTAACTGTCCAACCTCTCCCTGAAGTCTGTCAGAGTATTGGATTCCCCTGAGTATTGCGGCAACCACGTCGCTCCTGGCGTGTACCTCTGGTGGCGGCTTACCTGGTGGAGCACCACATTACTGTATATCTTATATAATAATTGCCAGTTTCTGGCATCCAGCCACTGTGCCGCTATTCCGGCATGCAACGCGGCCGCAGAAACTGGCAATTATTATATAGGATCCCACAATGCACTGTGCTGCCCCGGAAGTCACACCATATTAGCACACCCAACTGATAGGTATGGTAACATGGCGCAAGCTGGTGGTGGCACAGACAACACAAGCCCATGCTGCATACGCCGCCTGCAGACTCCCGCCAACCTCCCATCACACCTCTCCCGAAGCTGCTGACCCCACAGACCGCCCCCCCCCCCCCGCAGTAGATCCCCGCACCCCCTTCTCCGGTGCCTGCTCACCCCCATAGTAGACTCTGGCACCTACACACCCCCTCAGTACACCCTCGCACCCCCCCCCTTCTGGTGCCCGCATCCCCCTCGCAATTGACCCCCACATCCCCCCCCCGGCGCCCGCACACCCCCGCAGTAGACCCTTGCAACCCCTTCGGTGCCCGCAGACCCCCGACAACTTACTTACCTATTCGGATAGGACCTTTGGTGATGTCACAGTCATGTGATCAGTCACATGACCGTACATCACCGTAGCTCCGCCTCCTGTAGTCTACTCTTCACTGCTTCCCAGCTATGACATGGAGCTGTCACAGCTGGGAAGGGGAGGCAGAGAGGCAGAAGGGGAGCTGAAAGACTAAAGGGGAAACAGAGGGACATAAGAGGGGACCAGAAAAACTGGAGAGAGGACAGAGAGAGGGAAGGGGGGTGCAGAAAGATGAAAGAGGGGGAGCAGGGAGGGATGTGAGGCAGAGAGACATAAAGGGATCCAGAAAGACTGAAGGGGAGGCAGAGAGACAAGGGGTGACCAGAATGACTGAAGGGGGGCAGAGAGATATAAGGGGGGACCAGAATGACTGAAGGGGGGCAGAGAGACATAAGGGGGGACCAGAATGACTGAAGGGGGGCAGAGAGACATAAGGGGGACCAGAATGACTGAAGGGGGGCAGAGAGACAAGGGGTGACCAGAATGACTGAAGGGGGGCAGAGAGACATAAGGGGGGACCAGAATGACTGAAGGGGGGCAGAGAGACATAAGGGGGACCACAATGACTGAAGGGGAGCAGAGAGACATAAGATGGGACCAGAATGACTGAAGGGGGGCAGAGAGACATAAGGGGGACCAGAATGACTGAAGGGGGCAGAGAGAAGTAAGGGAGGACCACAAAGACTGAAGGGGGGCAGAGAGACATAAGGGGTGACCAGAATGACTGAAGGGGGGCAGAGAGGCATAAGGGGGGACCAGAAAACCTGAAGAGGGGCAGAGAGATGAAGGGGGTAACATTGACACAAAAGGGGGGGCAGAGAGACAAAAGGGGGACCAGAAAATCTGAAGAGAGTACAGAGAGTGGGAAGGGGGGTGCAGAAAGATGAAAGAGGGGGAACAGAGAGGGATGTGAGGCAGATAGACATAAAGGGGTCCAGAAAGACTGAAGGGGAGGCAGAGAGACAAGGGGTGACCAGAATGACTGAAGGGGGGCAGAGAGACATAAGGGGGAACAGAATGACTGAAGGGGGGCAGAGAGGCATAAAGGGGGGACCACAATGACTGAAGGGGGGCAGAGAGACATAAGGGGGACCAGAATGACTGAAGGGGGGCAGAGAGAAGGGGGGACCACAAAGACTGAAGGGGGGCAGAGAGACATAAGGGGTGACCAGAATGACTGAAGGTGGGCAGAGAGGCATAAGGGGGGACCAGGAAACCTGAAGGGGGCAGGGAGATGAAGGGGGTAACATAGACACGAAAGGGAGGGGGCAGAGAGACATAAGGGGGGACCAGAAAGACTGAAAGGGGGCAGAGAGATGAAGGGGGTAACATAGACACAAAAGGGGGGGCAGAGAGACAGAAGGGGGCCACAGAGATGAAGGGGGACATAGAGATGGAAGGGGGGGCAGAGAGATGAAGGGGGGAAACAGAAATATTGAAGGGGAGCAGAGACGCATATGGGGGACCTGAAATACTGAATGGCAGCAGAGAGACATAAGGAGGACCAGAAACACTGAAGGGGGAGGCAAAGAAACAAGGGCAATGACCAGAAGGACTGAAGGGTGGGGGGGCAGAGAAATGAAGGGGGGAACATAGAGACGAAAGGGGGGCAGCAGAGAGGGAAGGGGGCCGAGAGACATAAGGAGGGACCAGAAATACTGAAGGTGAGCTGAGAGACATAAGGGGGACAAGAAACACTGAAGGGGGGCAGAGAGATGAAGGGTGACCATAGAGACAAAAGGGGGGGAGCAGAGAGGAAAGGGGGGCTGAGAGACATAGGAGGGGAGCAGAAATACTGAAGAGGAGCAGAGAGACATAAGGGAGACCTGAAATACTAAAGGGGAGCAGAGAAACATAAGGGGGGCCATAAACACTGAAAGGGGGGACAGAGAAATAAGGGGGGACCAGAAAGACTGAAGGGAGACCAGAAACACTGAAGGGGGAGCAGAGAGACTGAAAGGGGGGCAGAGAGAGGGAAGGGGGAGCAGAGAGAGAGAAGGTGGGACCAGAAAGACTGAAGGGTTACAGAGAGACGAAGGGGGAAGGGGGGGAGCAGAGATGAAAAGGGGCAGAGAGACATAAGGGGGGGCCAGAAAGATTGAAGGGGGGTAGAGACACCAGGGGAGACCAGAAAGACTGAAGGGGGCAGAGAAACAAGGGGGACTAGAAAGACTGAAGGGGGCAGAGAGACTGAAGGGGACGGGCGGAGAGACATGGGGTGACCAGAATGACTGAAGGGGGGCAGAGAGACTGAAGGGGGGGCAGAGAGAGGTAAGGGGAGACCAGAAAGAAGAAAGGGTGAAGCAGAGAGTGGGAAGGGGGGGCACAGAAACAGAAGATGAGCAGAGCAAGGAAACGGGGATAGAGAGACAAAAGGGGAGAGCAGAGTAAGGAATGCAGGGCAGAGAGACGAAAGGAGGAGCAGAGAAAGGGAAGGGGGCAGAGAGACGAAAGGAGGTAGCAGAGAGAGGGAAGGGGGGGCAGAGACACGGGGAAAAGAGAGACGGAAGAGAGGGCAGATACATGGGGGAGAAAAGAGAGGGAAGGGGGGGGCAGAGACAAAAGGTGGAGCAGAGGGTTAAGTGAACACAGGGTGATCAAAGGGAGCACAGGGGGGCCAAAAAGAGCGCAGAGTGGCAGTGACGCCCTCCCGATGTGATAGCATCGGGCCTATTTCTAGTATATATGGACAGGGCCATATTTGGAGTTCCTGCTGCCCTAGGCACTCTCAGCGGCCGCCGCCCCCCCCCCGTCACAGCTCCTCCCCCCCATTGCGGCCCCTCACCCCGTCACAGCACCTCCCCCCCGTTGCAGCCCCTCACCCCGTCACGGACAATCTTCCCCCCAGTCGCGGCCTTCCCCCCACACCCCCAAGCTTCATGTAGCTTCTACCCCCACATTTCATCATGTAGTACATATAAAAGGTTTGTCCAACCACACTACAGAGACATACTGACAGGATGTTTACATTGTGAGCCCCAATGGGGACAGTGTTGATGATGTATGTAAAGTGCTGTGGAGTTCATAGTGTAATATAAGTGCAAAAAATATTACTCTTAATATGATGTCACAATACCAGGATCTGAGGATCTTGTATTTCGAGGTCAGGGGCTCTCTGACGCCGTGTTGCTGCCTGTCTCGTTGTCTTCCTCTTTTGACACTGCAGTGCGGTGGACAAGAGAGCATTAACTGGTTAATAACAAGAAGTATGGAGTGTGTACTAACTGAGCCATAAACCCTCCCCATACCATGTCCCGCAGACATTGTAGGATTACTATATGGATTTTATTATTAGGGTACGGACACACTGGCGTGAAACTCGGATGAGTGCAATGTGTGATTTCATCACATTGCACTCGGACCAATGTTAATCAATGTCTGAGAGCACTGACGAGTGTTGGATGCTTTTTTCCCAGCCAGATTCAGGATGAGAAAAAAAGTCGCAACATTCTGCGACAGTCTGCGTTCACACCGAGACTCACCAATGCAAGTCTAAGGGTCTGACAAAATTACATACCGCACACAGACCGCACACGGACCATCCGAGAGGCATCAGTTTTTTTTCACTGATACATTCTCATTCTGTAACCGAGAACAATGTAAAATGTTCCTATAAATGATTCTACAGTAATAGCTGCTGAGGAAAGAACAGATTGCATACGGATGTGATCTGAGAGAAATGTCGGACACTCGCACAGCAGTTGGATGCCAAATGGACCAAAAACTGATGACACTCATCCGACTCTCCTGGATGAGAAACAGACCGATTTTAAGGTGGCGGGAGACAGTGTAGCACCATGTCCTCAACTCTGTGCTGTGCACAGTGTACCACCATGTCCTCAGCTCCGTGCTGTGCACAGTGTACCACCATGTCCTCAGCTCCGTGCTGTGCACAGTGTACCACCATGTCCCCAGCTCCGTGCTGTGCACAGTGTACCACCATGTCCCCAGCTCCGTGCTGTGCACAGTGTACCACCATGTCCTCAGCTCCGTGCTGTGAACAGTGTACCACCATGTCCTCAGCTCCGTGCTGTGCACAGTGTACCACCATGTCCCCAGCTCCGTGCTGTGAACAGTGTACCACCATGTCCTCAGCTCTGTGCATAGACAGTGTACCACTATGTCCTCAGCTCTGTGCTGTGTACCACCATCTCCCCAGCTCTGTGCTTTGCACAGACAGTGTACCGCCATATCCTCAGCTCCGTGCTGTGCACAGACAGTGTATGGTACACTGTCTGTGCACAGCATGAAGCTGAGGACATGGTGGTACACTGTGCATAGCACGGAGCTGGGGAGATGGTGGTACACTGTCTGTGCACAGCACAGAGCTGAGGACATCCCAGAAGAGACAGACAGGCCACAGACGGGCGGCAGGACAACACTGAGCCCACCTGGAAGAACAACAACACCCAGCACCCAACACACTGCCCAGAAATCATATAGGACAGGCAGGTAGGAGAACTACAACTCCCGGCATGCCACACCCTGCCAACTCAGGAACGTGTCGGCAGCTGCATGGAGGCAGACACACAGTACAGCCACCATTATCACCAAACACAGCGCCAGCCACAGCCTCAGTCCTCATGCACCCCCGTCCTTCTCTCCTCAGTCCCTCCTGCTGCTCCTGTCCTCCTGCTGCTCCTCTATCCTCCTGCAACCCCATCCTCCTCTCCTCTGTCCTCCTACACCCCCGTCCTCCTCTCCTCTGTCCTCCTGCACCCCCGTCCTCCTCTCCTCTGTCCTCCTGCACCCCCGTCCTCCTCTCCTCTGTCCTCCTGCACCCCTGTCCTCCTCTCCTCTGTCCTCCTGCACACCCGTCCTCCTCTCCTCTGTCCTCCTGCACACCCGTCCTCCTCTCCTCTGTCCTCCTGCACCCCCGTCCTCCTCTCCTTTGCCCTCCTGCACCCCTGTCCTCCTCTCCTCTGTCCTCCTCTCCTCCTATATCCTCCTGCAACCCCATCCTCCTCTCCTCTGTCCCTCCTGCACCCCCGTCCTCCTATCTTCTGTCCCTCCTGCACCCCCATCCTGCTCTCCTCCTGCACCCCCGTCCTGCTCTCCTCAGTCTTCCTGCACCCCCGTCCTGCTCTCCTCTGTCCTCCTGCACCCCCGTCCTCCTCTCCTCTGTCCCTCCTGCTGCTCCTCTTGCACCCCTGTCCTCCTCTCCCCTGTCCCTCCTGCTGCTCGGCTGTCCTCCTGCACCCTCGTCCTGCTCTCCTCTGTCCTCCTGCACCCCCGTCCTGCTCTCCTCTGTCCTCCTGCACCCCCGTCCTGCTCTCCTCTGTCCTCCTGCACCCCCGTCCTGCTCTCCTCTGTCCTCCTGCACCCCCGTCCTCCTCTACTCTGTCCCTCCTGCTGCTCCTCTTGCACCCCTGTCCTCCTCTCCTTTGTCCCTCCTGCTGCTCCTCTGTCCTCCTGCACCCCTGTCCTCCTCTCTTCTGTCCCTCCTGCTGCTCCTCTTTCCTCTCCTCCTGTCCCCTTGTTTCTGTCCCCCTGCCCCTCTGTCCTCTTCTTCTCTGTCCCCCTGTTTCTGTCCTTCTGCCCTCTGTTTCTGTCCTGCCCCTCTGTCCTCTTCTCCTCGGTCCCCCTGCGCCTCTGACCTCTTCTCCTCTATCCCCCTGCGCCTCTGTCCTCTTCTCCTCGGTCCCCCTACACTTCTGTCCTCTTCTCCTCTGTCCCCTGTTTTTGTCCTTCTGCCCCTCTGTCCCCCTGTTTCTGTCCTTCTGCCCCTCTGTCCTCTTCTCCTCGGTCCCCCTGCGCCTCTGACCTCTTCTCCTCGGTCCCCCTGCGCCTTCGACCTCTTCTCCTCGGTCCCCCTGCGCCTTCGACCTCTTCTCCTCGGTCCCCCTGCGCCTCTGTCCTCTTCTCCTCGATCCCCCTGTGCCTCTGTCCTCTTCTCCTCGGTCCTCCTGCGCCTCTGTCCTCTTCTCCTCGGTCCTCCTGCACCTCTGTCCTCTTCTCCTCGGTAGCCCTGTGCCTCTGTCCTCTTCTCCTTTGTCCCCCTGCACCTCTGTCCTCTTCTCCTCGGTCCCCCTGTGCCTCTGTCCTCTTCTCCTTGGTCCCCCTGCGCCTCTGTTCTCTTCTCCTCGGTCCCTATGTGCCTCTGTCCTCTTCTCCTTGGTCCCCCTGCGCCTCTGTCCTCTTCTCCTCGGTCCTCCTGCGCCTCTGTCCTCTTCTCCTCGGTCCTCCTGCACCTCTGTCCTCTTCTCCTCGGTAGCCCTGTGCCTCTGTCCTCTTCTCCTTGGTCCCCCTGCACCTCTGTCCTCTTCTCCTCGGTCCCTATGTGCCTCTGTCCTCTTCTCCTTGGTCCCCCTGTGCCTCTGTCCTCTTCTCCTCGGTCCTCCTGCGCCTCTGTCCTCTTCTCCTCGGTCCTCCTGCACCTCTGTCCTCTTCTCCTCGGTAGCCCTGTGCCTCTGTCCTCTTCTCCTTGGTCCCCCTGCACCTCTGTCCTCTTCTCCTCGGTCCCCCTGTGCCTCTGTCCTCTTCTCCTTGGTCCCCCTGCGCCTCTGTCCTCTTCTCCTCGGTCCCTATGTGCCTCTGTCCTCTTCTCCTTGGTCCCCCTGCGCCTCTGTCCTCTTCTCCTAGGTCCCCTTGCTCCTCTGTCCCCTGCACAGTTTCCCCACACTTCTAGCGTCCTCACCTGGTGCAGGCTGCTGTCACTGGCCGGTCTCCCTCTGAGCACAGTGATGTGCAACAGGAGCTCCGCCACCAGCTGCACCATCCTCCAGCCTTCAGTGCCCGCGCGCTCTGGCCGGCTGCTTCCCCGTCCTCTGGGTCTGGGGGGGCGGCTGGGTGGTGGAGCTGCCAGTACCATCGCCACCTCCTCAGCAGCAGCAGCACTTGGGAGAGCGGAAGACAGGAAGGAGCAGAGCGGGAGCTTCAGGTTTCCGCTCCTCGGCGGGCCCCTCCTTCTCCTCGTCTTCTGGGTACTGTCTGCAGGCCGAGGTGAGGTAGGTGGGTGGGTGGGGGGCGGCGGCCCTAATGATGACGGCAAGGGAAGGGGGGGGTGTATTGGGGGCGGGGCTTGAAACCCGGCCGGCCCGGAGCCGGGAAAAAAATAAATAAAACACCACGATCAGGCGCCGCCCTCCACCAAATTCTGCCGCCCTAGGCACGTGCCTACAAGTGCCTAAGGGCAAATACGGCCCTGTATATGGATGTGTGCCTATAATTATGTATACTTCCATCAGGCTTGTCAACTAACCACAAATCTCCTTAAATAGGCACATAATAATTAAGACTTTGCCTCTGTGATAAGAGAATTGACTTTTGAACAGTGATATAGAGCTTTCTAGTATTAAGTTCTTATCTCTAACAGTGAAACAATTATCTGTGATGAGAGACATTCATTGTAGATTATTGTCCTTTATCTAACACATTATCTTGATATAGAGACACCTTCAAAGCCTCAGAAAAGGATGGAAAACTTTTCTAAAATGTTGGAGCAAAGTCCAGGTAATTGTCAGAAGAAATAGATTCTTACCAAGTAAAGTTCTACTGGGAACCAACATCATTACACTTGGTTGACATACATACTGGTGCATCTCAATGAATCAATGTAATCAAAAATCAATGTAATATTGCCATGTTTCAGGGTGTTTCTGGGAGCCCTTAAACTCGTTGACTAATAAATCAATATTATATTCACCCTTTGATGTCTCGTGGAATACAGCTGCACGGTTTTTAACCCTTCATCCTCCCTACTTTAATTTTCTGAAATTATGACTTTGGATTTTCATTGGATTTAATCATCAACATTAACATAAATAAACACTTGGAATAGATCACTGTTTGTAATGACTCTATATAATATATGTGTCTCACTTTTTGTATTGAGTTAGTGACACGTAACATTTTGATGATATTCTAATTCATTGAGATGCAGTAGTATATTAATATAACATATTATATCAGTTAGGTCTTAGGAGGCAACATCCACTTTTCTAACCCTTTTTGGATATTTATAACATCAGTCAGGGCCATACAAAATTATCAACTGCTATGTTTGATCAAACATTTAAAGGGGTTTGCCCATGAACAAGATAAATTATAAAGTCAATTTAATCCATAGATCTTGGAATAATAATAATTCCTACAATTGGATGTTATATTAGATGTTCTTGTGCTGAGATGAGCTTATATACAGTGCCTACAAGTAGTATTCAACCCCCTGCAGATTTAGGTGGTTTGATAAGATGCCAATAAGTTAGAGCTTTCAAACTGCAAACGAGAGTAGGATTTATTAACAGAAGCATAAATCTTACAAACCAAAAAGTTATGTTGCTCAGTTGAATTTTAATAAATTTTAAACATAAAAGTGTGGGTCAATTATTATTCAACCCCTAGGTTTAATATTTTGTGGAATAACCCTTGTTTGCAATTACAGCTAAGGCGGCCGTCACACGGAACGATATCTTGCCCGATATCGTTTAAGCGATCTCCTTTTTGATCGCTTAAGCGATATCGGGCAAGAGATCGTTGCATGTAATCAAGCGATTTACGATTTGAAATCGCTTGATCGTGACATCGCTGATCTGAGGTCCGGTTCTCAGATCTAGCGATGAACGATGCAACGATCTCCTTCATCGTGGTGTATGACACCACGATGATCCATCTCCCAGCGACCGCGCCTATGCTGGGAGATGGTAACTATGGTACACGTCGGGTAACTAAGCGACGCGCGGCGCCTAGTTACCCGATGTGTACCATAGTAACGAGCGAGATCGCTGCTCCACATCGCTGGTGAGTCTGTCTGTGTGACATCTCACCAACGATGTGAGCGATATTGTAAGCGATTGCGCGTGCACGTGATCGCTTACAATATCGCTAAAGATGTCGCAGCGTGTGACGGCCGCCTAATAATCGTCTTTTATAAAACCTGATCAGGCCGGCACAGGTCTCTGGAGTTATCTTGGCCCACTCCTCCATGCAGATCTTCTCCAAGTTATCTAGGTTCTTTGGGTGTCTCATGTGGACTTTAATCTTGAGCTCCTTCCACAAGTTTTCAATTGGATAAGGTCAGGAGACTGACTAGGCCACTCCAACACCTTGATTTTTTCCCTCTTGAACCAGGCCTTGGTTTTCTTGGCTGTGTGCTTTGGGTCATTGTCTTGTTGGAAGATGAAATTACGACCCATCTTAAGATCCTTGATGGAGGAGCGGAGGTTCTTGGCCAAAATCTCCAGGTAGGCCGTGCTATCCATCTTCCCATGGATGCGGACCCGATGGCCAGGCCCCTTGGCTGAGAAACAGCCCCACAGCATGATGCTGCCACCACCATGCTTGACTGTAGGGATGGTATTCTTGGGGTCGTATGCAGTGCCATCCAGTCTCCAAACGTCACGTGTGTGGTTGGCACCAAAGATCTCGATCTTGGTCTCATTGGACCATAGAACCTTGAACCAGTCTGTCTCAGAGTCCTCCAAGTGATCATGAGCAAACTGTAGACGAGCCTTGACATGACGCTTTGAAAGTAAAGGAACCTTACGGGCTCGTCTGGAACGGAGACCATTGCGGTGGAGTACGTTACTTATGGTATTGACTGAAACCAATGTCCCCACTGCCATGAGATCTTCCCGGAGCTCCTTCCTTGTTGTCCTTGGGCTAGCCTTGACTCTTCGGACAAGCCTGGCCTCGGCACGGGAGGAAACTTTCAAAGGCTGTCCAGGCCGTGGAAGGCTAACAGTAGTTCCATAAGCCTTCCACTTCCGGATGATGCTCCCAACAGTGGAGACAGGTAGGCCCAACTCCTTGGAAAGGGTTTTGTACCCCTTGCCAGCCTTGTGACCCTCCACGATCTTGTCTCTGATGGCCTTGGAATGCTCCTTTGTCTTTCCCATGTTGACCATGTATGAGTGCTGTTCACAAGTTTGGGGAGGGACGTAAATATTCAGAAAAGGCTGGCAAAAGAGTGAATGTGAAGCTCATTGTTCTTTGTGCCTGAACTACTTCTTAATACTTTAGGGGGACCAAACAGAATTCTGGTGATTTGATGGGTTGAATAATAAATGACCCTCTGAATTAACTTTTAACGCTTAAAAAAAAAAAAAAAAAAAAAAATTTTTGTGGTACTGCATTTCCCACTTCCAGGCTGATCTACAGTCCAAATGTCACAATGCCAAGTTAATTCCGCATGTGTCAACCAGCTAAATCTGCAGGGGGTTGAAGACTACTTGTAGGCACTGTATATGTCTCTGCTATGTACTGTGTATGATCATACCACATCTCCTGGGCCAGGGAGGTAAGGAGGAGAATACGGTATATAGACATTGCAGCACGGGGTCACAGCTGATTCTTTTTGTGAAGTAAAACATGTCCTTGCCTGTTTGTAAAGAATGTTTTACCTCAAAGAAAGAATTATTTGTGATCCCGTGCTGTAATATGTCTATACTCTCTTTTGCGTCCTCCCCATCAGAAAAAAAATTACTGATGGTAAGTTTTTTCATGTTTTGTGCATGGTCAGAAACAACAATTATTACACAATAATAGCAGGGACATATATATGATTATCTCAGCACAGGAACATTTCATATAACATACAGTTATGTAAATTACTATTATTCCAAGATCTAATGATTTAAATAGATTAAATCCCCCTCCTACTGTATCCCCACCCGCCCCTGGTAGATTGTGAGCCCTCGCGGACAGGATTTTCTCCCCTCTTGTATCTGTACGACCGAATTGTCCACATTTATTGTTACTTGTATTGTTACTATGTTACTTGGCCTAGTCTGCCCCTTTTAGCATGCAAAGCGCCATGGAATATAATGGCGCTATATAAATAGAGAGAGCAGATTCGAGGATTACTCCGAAGCAGCAAACATGCGGGACTGGGGAGAATGATGAGGCCATTGACTTTGATGCTAAGGTCTGGTGGAGGGGTAGAGTGAGGTGGGGGAAAGATGATAAATTCTGTTTTGTCCATGTTCGGTTTTAGAAATTGAGAAGAAAAGGATGAAATAGATAGACATTGTCAGATTTTGGTTAGTAAGGATGTGATATCAGATCCAGAGATGAAGATCTGTGTGTCATCAGTGCGGATGATGATACTGAAAGCTGTGGGACTCTATGAGCTGTCCCAGGCCAAAGGAGTAGATGGAGAAGGGCAGGGGTCCTAGAACAGATCCTTGGGGGTCACCGAAAGATAATGGGCAAGAGGAGAAGGTAGTGTGAGAGAGGGAGATACTGAAAGTCCGGTCTGTTATTTTTGAAGAGATCCAGGATAGGCCAGCTCTGTTATGCTGTTACTTTGCAGCTGTCATCCATTTAAAAAAAAAATATATATATATATATTGTGAAGGGGTCACTGGCCTTGTAGTTGAGAGGAGGTACGTGTCACGCATGTTACTAGCCTGTGTGACCTAAAACCTGTAAAGGTTCCCCGACATGTTATGTGTTGCGGGGTTAATTTCAAAAGGGTGTGTGGTTTTAGGGGAATGACTAAGAGGGCGGGAGGTCATTCCCCCTACCTCCTTGAGGGCGTGGCTGAGCCACATTAAAAGTCAGTCCTGTTTTTTTTCTGGGCTTGGTGAGGCCTGAGGGGGCAGACTCCAGTCTGTGGAGTTCAGCTGCGAAGCAGCTGAAGTTTGCTGTCAAGCAAGGCAGGCGGACCTGTACACATACGGACTGTGTATATCCTTTGTTGTTTTTGTTTTGCATTTTATGCCAGCGAGGCTGTTTTGTTTTGTGCTAAAATCTGCCGGGCTTATGCGGTAACAATAAACCTGCAGCCGCCAATCGTTCCTGTGTCTACTTCTGACTGCAACGGGGAGTGGCGGTTCTGTAACGACTATCGTCGGCTGAATGAGGATTCCAAGTTTGATGAATACCCGATGCCCCGCGTCGACGAACTCATCAAGAGGCTTGGACCAGCGAGATACATCACCACTCTTGACTTGACGAAGGGGTATTGCCAGATCCCCATGTCCCAGACGGCTAAGGAGAAAACCGCTTTTTCAACACCGGATGGATGTTTTCAATACACTCGGATGCCGTTCGGACTCCAGGGGGCCCCAGCCACCTTCCAAAGGGCTATAGATCGGGTCCTAGCTCACCACAAGAAGTATGCAACCGCCTACCTTGACGACATCGTAGTCTAAACTTCAGGCCGTTTTAGATGCTCTTAGGAAGGCAGGAATTACTATAAATCACAGGAAATGTGCCATTGGGAAGGAGGAAGCCAAATACTTGGGCTATGTCGACGGGAGAGGTGAGATAAAGCCACAAGTCAAGAAAGTGGAGGCAATCCAGACCTGGATGCAACTGCTCAACAAGAATCAAGTGAGAGCATTCCTAGGATTGGTGGGATACTACCGGCGGTTTATCCCTAATTTTGCCATGATGGCTGCGCCACTCACAGATCTCCTAAAAGGCACCAGATCTACCGTTGTGAAATGGACGGAGGAAACAGAGGCCGCAATCCTACAGTTGAAGCTAGCACTGTGCAAACAGCCGATCCTGGTCGCACCAGACTTTACGAAGGAGATTGTGGTCCAGACAGACACTTCGGAGGTGGGGTTGGGAGCCGTGCTCTCCCAAGAGATAAATGGGGAAGAGCATCCCATTCTCTATCTTAGCCCTAAACTTTCATCCTGTGAGAAGAACTATGCAGTAGTGGAAAAGGAGTGTCTAGCCATAAAGTGGGCCGTAGATACCCTGAGGTATTACCTACTGGGCCGGAAGTTTAAATTGGTGTCAGACCATGCCGCATTGAGATGGCTTAGGGAAAAGAGGGGACACAATGCCAGGGTCACTAGGTGGTTCCTGGCCCTTCAGGACTTTGACTTTCAAGTGAAGCATAGGCCGGGGAAGTTGCACTGTAGTGCTGATGCCCTGTCTAGACTTCCCTGCCTGGTATTGGTAGGTGCCCAAACTCCCGGCTTTGGGCAGAGGGGGAATTTGTGACAGGGTCACTGGCCTTGTAGTTGAGAGGAGGTACGTGTCACGCAGGTTACTAGCCTGTGTGACCTAAAACCTGTAAAAGTTCCCCAGCAAGTTATGTGTTGCAGGATTAATTTCAAAAGGGTGTATGGTTTTAGGGGAATGACTAAGAGGGCGGGAGGTCATTCCCCCTACCTCCCCTGAGGGCGTGGCTGAGCCACATTGAAAGCTCAGTCCTGTTTTTTCTCTGGGTTTGGTGAGGTCTGAGGGGGCAGACTTCAGACTGTGGAGTTCAGCTGAGGAGCAGCTGAAGTTTGCTGCCAAGCAAGGCAGGTGGACCTGTACACATAAGGACTGTGTATATCCTTTATTGATTTTTTTTTGCCTTTTATGCCAGCGAGGCTAAGTTTTGTTTTGTGCTAAAGTCTTGCGGGTTTATGTGGTAACAATAAACCTGCAGCCGACAATCGTTCCTGTATCTACTTCTGACTGCAGCCGTGGGAGTCGTCTTGCCACTATATATATATATATATATATATATATATTATGGCAAGACGACTCCCACGGCTGCATATATATATGCAGCTCTGGGAAAATTAAGAGACCTCTGCAAAATTTTCAGTTTCCCTGATATTTCACTCTCTAGGTATATTTTTGAGTAAAATGTACATTGTTTTTTTTTTCTTTAAACTACTGACAACATGACTCCGAATTTCAAAGATGAAAATTTTATATTTATTTGCAGCAAATGAGAAATCGTCAAAATAATAAAAAAGAAACAGTGCTTTCAGACCTCAAATAATGCAAAGAAAACAAGTTCATATTCATTTAGAAACAACAAAACTAATGTTTTATCTCAGGAAGAGTTCAGACATCAATATTTGGTGGAATACCATGATTTATTTTTAATCACAGCTTTCATGCGTCTTGGCATGCTTTCCACCAGTCTTTCACACTGCTTTTGGGTGATCTTATGCCACTCCTGGCACAAAAATGTAAGGAGTTCTTTTTTGTTTGATGGCTTGTGACTTCCATCTTACTCTTGATTAAATTCCAGAGGTTTTCAATGGGGTTCAGGTCTGAAGATTGGGCTGGCCATGACAGGGTCTTGATGTGGTGCTCCTTCATCCACACATTGATTGACCTAGCTGTGTGGCATGGGGCATTGTCCTGCTGGAAAAAACAGTCCTCAGAGTTGGGGAACATTGCCTGACCAGAAGGAAGCCACTGTTTATCAAGGATAACCTATTAAGCGGCTTTATTAATACGTCCTTCGCAAAGATTAACCTACCCAAATCCAGCCTTGCTGAAGCATCCCCAGATCATCACCGATCCTCCACCAAATTTCACAGTTGATGCAAGACACTGTGGCTTGTATGCCTCTCCAGGTGTCCGTCTAACCATTAGATGATCAGGTGTTGGGCAAAGCTGTAAATTAGACCCATCAGAAAAGATTACCATACTCCAGTCCTCTATGGTTCAATCCTTATGGTCTTTGGCAAACTTCAGCCTGACTCTCCTTTACTTCTCATTGATAAAAGGCTATTTTCTAGCTTTATATGACTTGAGCTCTTCGTCTAGGAGCCTGTTACAAACTGTTCTTGCTGTGCACTTCACCCCAGATGCCATTTGCCATTCTTTTTGTAGGTCACTCGATGTCATCCTGAGGTTGCTGAGTGACATTCAAATAAGATGAGGGTCATTCCAGTCATTGGAGAGTCACTTTCGCCCTGTGTCGTTCTGTAGCTTTGTTGTCCCCAATGTCTGCTGCTTGACCTTCTAATAGACTACTGTCTTTGAAATTTTAAGGATGGAGTCAACATGGTGCTCACTGCATCCCTCTGCTAGTAAAGCCAGAATTGAGCCCTTCTTTTCCTCACTCAAGACTTTTCAACTCCTTTGGCATGGTTAAGAGTTATTTTTTCATTCAAATCACTTTTGGGCTATTCCTAGCACTTGTTTTAAAATCCAGTTCGTCCTATTACAAGAGGATTGTGAAGACCACAGCAGTGTTTTTTTATACTTTCCTTCGTTAAATAAGATTTGGTTCAGGTGATCACCTAATAAGAAGCACATTAAATGGATTCTGTCACCTCCAGAACGCCTCCTAAGATACCAAAACATGTCCCTGCACCATCCCATCACTAATCTCACACTCCTTTTGTCTCCTAAAAGCATCCTGTGAAAGTGCATAAAAACATTTTAATACTCACTCATTAGTGATTATAATTAGCAGGGGCTATATTCTTTAGTCACCAGGGCGGGCTGCTTTGCAGGCTCCAGGATCCACCCTCTCTCTGTCTGTGTGCTCAGCTTGTGCAGGCTTTGCCCTCCCCCCTCTCTATCACTCACAGAATGCAAATCATTAGTCCTGCCTTCAGTTGCACATCACAGCAACAAAGACAGAGAGAGGGTGGATCCTCAAGGCTGCAAAACAGCCTGCCCTGGTGACTAAAGAATATAGCCCCTGCTAATTAATCCCTAATGAGTGAGTATTACAACGTTTTTCTCCACTTTCACAGGATGCTTTAGGAAACAAAAGGAGTGTGAGATTAGTCAATGGATGCTGCAGGGACATGTTTTGGTAGCTTAGGAGGCGTTCTGGAGGTGACAGGATCCCTTTAAGTAGAATTATGTGTACTTTGGTTGGAATTCAAATGACACTGGAAAGGAATGACAGTCAGACATGTAGAGATGGTGATTTTTAGAAAACTGTGTAGTGGTCTCTTAATTTTTGCTAAAGCTGTATATATATCATAGGAGACACCTAGACAGCTGCATATAAATCACATAGGAGACATTGAGACTGCTGTAAATACTTCACACAGGAGGAGTCACTGAGACTCCTATATGTACAGCACATAGGAGACACCAAGGCCGCTGTATACACATCCATTGGAGACACTGTCAACTGCTGTGTATACATCACATGGGAGACACCATGACTGCTGTATATACATCACCTAGGAGATACCAAGATTGCTGTATACATGACATAGGTGAGACACTATGACTGCTGTATACACATCACCTAGGAGACACAAACTACTGTTTATACATCACATATGAGACACCACAACTGTTGTATACAGATCACATAGGAGACACTGAGATTGCTTTATATACAGTACAGACCAAAAGTTTGGACACACCTTCTCATTCAAAGAGTTTTCTGCATTTTCATGACTATGAAAATAGTAGATTCACACTGAAGGCATCAAAACTATGAATTAACACATGTGGAATAATATACTTAACAAAAAAGTGTGAAACAACTGAAAATATGTCTTATATTCTAGGTTCTTCAAAGTAGCCACCTTTTGCTTTGATTACTGCTTTGCACACTCTTGGCATTCTCTTGATGAGCTTCAAGAGGTAGTCACCGGAAATGGTTTTCACTTCACAGGTGTGCCCTGTCAGGTTTAATAAGTGGGATTTCTTGTCTTATAAATGGGGTTGGGACCATCAGTTGTGTTGTGCAGAAGTCTGGTGGATACACAGCTGATAGTCCTACTGAATAGACTGTTAGGATTTTTATTATGGCAAGAAAAAAGCAGCTAAGTAAAGAACAATGAGTGGCCATCATTACTTTAAGAAATGAAGGTCAGTCAGTCTGAAAAATTGGGAAAACTTTGGAAGTGTCCCTAAGTACAGTTGCAAAAACCATCAAGCACTACAAAGAAACTGAACCAGCATGGCTACCACAGCATCTTGCAGCAGCATGCTATTCCATCCAGATTGAGTTTAGTTGGACCATCAATTATTTTTCAACATGACAATGACCCCAAACACACCTCCAGGCTGTGTAAGGGCTATTTGACCAAAAAGGAGAGTGATGGGGTGGTACATCAGATTACCTGGCCTCCACAGTCACCAGACCTGAACCCAATCGAGATGGTTTGGGGTGAGCTGGACCGCAGAGTGAAGGCAAAAGGGCCAACAAGTGCCAAGCATCTCTGGGAACTCCTTCAAGACTGTTGGAAGACCATTTCCGGTGACTACCTCTTGAAGCTCATCAAGAGAATGCCAAGAGTATGCAAAGCAGTAGTCAAAGCAAAAGGTGGCTACTTTGAAGAACCTAGAATATAAGACATATTTTCAGTTGTTTCACACTTTTTTGTTAAGTAAATAATTCCACGTGTTAATTCATAGTTTTGAAGCCTTCTGTGTGAATCTACAATTTTCATAGTCATGAAAATAAAGAAAACTCTTTGAATGAGAAGGTGTGTCCAAACTTTTGGTCTGTACTGTACATCACATAGGAAACACGGAAACTGCTGTACAAACATCACATAGGAGACACCGAGGCTTCTGTATGAACATCATATAAGAGACACCAAATTGCTGTATATACATCATATATGAGACACCAAGAGTGTTGTATATACATCACATAGGAGACACCAAGTCTGCTGAATACAAATCATATAGATGACACTGAGACTGCTCTATATACACCACATAGGAGACACCGCAACTGCAGTATATACAATACATGGGAAACACCAAGACTGTTATATATACATCACGTAGGAGACACTGAGACTACTATATATACACATAACATAGGAAACCTCAAGACTGCTGTATATACAGTGACAAGCAAAAGGGTAACAATTTTTGAACTTTTGACTTTCATGCTCCATATCTCATCATCCACTACAGCTTTAAGCATGAGACTACTTTCATTTTTATAGACAATCATCTTGGATGTCTCATACATAAATTTGACTTGCATCTATTTAGCAAACAATTAGTTACAGTATGCAGATGCTTGTCATGTCACTGCATTGTTAGTATTTTGCTCCTCGTGACAGACAGACTCTGGGAGACACAGGCAGGCTATTGGAGGCAGGGGTCTATAGAAAAGAGACAAATGCGCAATTGGGTCTTATCTCTATTATATAGAGGTACATGTATGGCGACAAGGGCCTGCTCACCTGATCTGGTTGTGTAAAACCCGCAACCAGTATGAACGCTTAGTCAGTAGCTGCTGCTGGATCCACACATCCACGGGTCACCGCGGTCAGAAATCAGCATATAAGGACGAAGTGTCATATGATCCACGCTGCTACCAAAGGAAGACCAGGACAATGGATTGTCTGGTTGAAGTAGTTCTTTAATCTGACGCGTTTCGGAGCTATGTCCCAGCTCCTTCCTCAGAGACCAGTGCTCTGAAACCAGGCGACCTATCTGGGGCGATGTGCACACATCACCCCATGTAACCAGTTGCCGGCGACCTGTCAGGCGATGGGAGCCATAGGCTCCCATTGTCCTGCATCGCCGCTGGGGTTTTCAGACACCCCGGCGGCGATGCCGCCTGTCAGCTCGCCGGCGCGGGGCTGTAGATGTCGCCCCATGTAAATGGGGGACAGCGACGCTGGCGGGGCGCCAGAAACGTGCGCGCACCTGCTAGTCGCTGCCGACATTTCCAGCCCCGTCGCCAGGTGTGATGGGGTCTTTACAGTGTTTTGTGCTATTGTATACTGCCCTGTAGATGTGTGTACTATTTGTAGTTACAACCAATTGTTCGGGTGCAAGCCTACCATTTGGGTGCTTTTCCCTGTTGTTGTATTGTCCCTCCATTTCCTCTGGTTTTAAACAATAAATTAATATTTTCTATTTCTCATAAGACATATGGTCGTTCAGAGTATGTTATCTATATGAAATTTCACAGTTTATGGTAAATTTCAGCAGCTGCTCTCACTAGTTTTTAAAAATGGAAAATATCAAACTTTAAAAATATATATTTTACTCCAATAAAAACAAATAATAACATAAAAAAATGACACTTTACATTTTCCAAGTATTGATTTTTTTTTTTATGGCACCTTCCCTTTAAAAACCTCCTGGGTTGTTGCTTTCACAGGATGTTTCTTGTAAATGTCCATCTGTTCTGTGAAGTGTCATCCCATCAACCTTACTGCATTTGGTTGAATCTGAGCAGAAAGTATCGCCCTGTACTCTTCACAATTCATCCAGCTGCTTCTGTCTTCAGTCACATTATCAATAACCACTAGTGTCCCACGGCCATTGAGAATCCTGCATGACTGGTCAGCACACCGCCTCCGTCATGTGTAACGGAGGACATGCTGTACTCTGGATCAGGAGACATTCCAAGCCTTCTCCAGACCTTCTTCTTCCATCATTCTAGTACAGGTTGATCTTAGTCTCATCTGTCTCCTGCTGCTTTTCCAGAACTGGGCGGCTTCTTTAGATTATTTTTTGGCAAAGTCTAATTTGTCTTTTCTACTTTCAGGCTAATGAATAGTTTGCACATTGTGGTGACCCCTTTGTATTTGCTCTCATGAAGACTTAGATACGGAGACACTGACTTCATGGAGATTGTTCTTCACTTGGTTGGGTGTTGTGAAGGTTTTTCTTAGGATCCTGCTGTCATCTACCACTGTTGTCCTCTGGGGATGTCCAGGCCTTTTTCCTTTCCCAGCTCACCAGTGCATTTTTTTAATTTGTTTTTTTTACTAGTACACTTCTTTTTTTTTTTTTGCAGAATGTACCAAACTGTTGATTAGGCTGCTCCCAATATTTCTGCTTACTCTAGTAAATTTCCTATTTTTGCAGCCTAGTGATAGTCGGTTTCTCTTACATTGAGAGCTCCTCTGACTGTATGTTGTGGGTTCACCGAAACTGCCTACAAATACTGCACCTGGAATCAGCTCCAGACCTTTTACCCGATTAAGTGATTGTGGATTAATGAGCCCAATATAGAGCCACTGAGATCATTGTACAATTGTGTGCAGCTGCATAATAAAGATCTGTAATTCTTAATCCATTCTTCCAGTTAAGGTGTCAATATCTCAAATTAAAGCTGAGAGTGGGCACCTTAATCCCAGATTTGTTATATATCTGCATTTGGATTATGTTTTGATAAACACATAAACTTGCATAAACTTGTATTACCATCCAAATATTTCTGTACATAACTGACGACAGATACTAATCCATCATGCAACACTATCATTTTTTTTGGGGGGTGGAATGGGGGGGGGGGGGGGGGAGAGTGAGCCTTGCTCCTTTTCCAGAGCTTCTGAGCAACCTGTGCTGTTGAAACTCCCTACTTTTCCATTGACGGATGATGGACCTGAGTGGAAACTTGGTTTTTGATGGATTGAGTTGAACCTTTAATTAGTAGCACTTGGATAACTTTTCCTAATCACTTTTGAAAGTATTTTACATTTATACATTTATCTTGTGCTGTACGCTGAGGACTTACATCTTCGGTTCTGTCTAAACCCCCAAAACCACCAATCAGGTGAATCCCTCAACAGAGGCATTCACTATAGTGATGCAGAAGATGTCATATTGGACCTATTGGGCCTCTGTTATTGTGGTGTCCTCAGTGGTGTAACATCACCTTTGCGGGCCCCGGTGCAGCATTTACATCAGGGCCCCATAGGTGAGCAGCTGGGGGGGGGGGGTGAGTAGTGGGAATTTTTGCCCTCCTGCAGAGTTGAAGAGCAAATGGGGGGGGGTATTGCTAGTGGGAACTTTTTGCCCCCTCCTGCAGAATTGCCTCTTTGTGGCCTCCCGCGGTCAGCTGCCCCGCCGTTAAGAGGAGAGGAGGCGCGGGCCCAGCTACAGGAAGTGAGGCTTCACTCACTTCCCGTCCTCCCTCATCTCCTCGGACACATGAGATCGTGGTCGCGGCGGGCGGCTGGAAGCACGGGTCCCCCTGCAGGGAGGCGCGGGCCCCCCTACAGGGGCGGGCCAGGTCTCAGCCGCGATCGTTACGCCACTGGGTGTCCTGTCTTTTTAGGCATGAACACAACTCTGGTTGACGGCACATTAATGAGCCAAAGACACTTGAAAAAATGGACACCTGCATCATAAGTGCTAAACATAGAGGACAGGGTAAATTGTAGGGTAAATATGAATCGATATTTAGACAAACGTTTGGGAGGCAGAATGAACAAGCAAACATTTCAAGAATTTCATTTTTTGAAACCATTCACCATGCACTGAGTGGTAAGACAGCTTTATTCTTTGGGTACTGTTACACGTCGCAACATTGCATGCAATTTCACTTGCAATGTGCTGGTTGCAGTGAAATCATGGACACATTGTTCTATCTTGTTGCCGTGCACAAATGTAACAATGTCTCCATGATTTCACTGCAACCTGCAAATTGCCAGTGAAATTGCATGCAATGTTGCGATGTGTAACGGTACCCTTTGGGTCAGTATGATTACTGGGATAGCATATTTAGGATTTTTCTTTTCTACTTTTTCACACTAAAAACATTTTATTTTTAATAATTGACTAGCAAGATGCAGAGCAAATCAAAAATAGAGAAATCTAATTCAAATTAATATTTGGACTGACCACGCCTTTGCCTGCAAAACAGCCTCAATTCTAGGCCCAAGAACAGTCCTGGAGGGGATGATAATGTCTGCACTGAATAATAATTTTTTTTTGTTTTGAGCCAACAAAATTGAATCAGGGGCTTGTTTTTTTGTGGGATGATTACAAATTTGTATTGTTTTCATTTTCAAAACATTTTTTATTGTTTTATTATTTTTTATTTTTTGCTGATGTGCGGCCGATCCGATCGCTAGGTAAGTGTTACATTAGTGATAGTCCGTAAAAACCAATGTGAAAACAGAAGATTCCCAGGCAACAGCACCCCCAGATTGGGTTCAGTGGGCTCACAAAGTGTACAAGCCATCTACTTAGGTAGGGTGGCTAGAGTTGGGATATCCTTTCTGATGGCGTTCTGATAGAGTTTGTTCGTGAGAGTAAAATGAGTCCACTTTTGTCCAAATTTCTTCTAATGAGTGTACTGTGGCTGATCTCCATTTTGAAGCTAGTGCTTGTCTAGCTGCAATTAGTATAAAGGAACAGATCCATCTAGTGGCATAAGGAAGTTCAGTAATCTCTATGTTTATAAATGTTGTTCAACTTGTTTCTACTTTATTACTTAGTCCAAGTATAAGACTTGAATATTTTAGGCTTTGATGTCTGGTCTGATACAATTGCCATACTTCTGTATTAACAAGAACTGCAGCTGACAGACCCTGAAATCATGGACTTGAAGAGGTTTTCCACCACTAATGTGACCCCCTTGCTTTTGTCCCAACTATTTCTAACTAACACTTTCCCAAAATACTTCTGCTACCTATCCTGCTCCTGTAAGCTCATCTCTACGAGGCTTTTAAATACCTTTACTGTTGCTCTAGATTTGATACTTCCAGTCTGAGGACCGGATTTGGACCAACTGAGCAGGGCACATCACTGGGGGCGGTCTGCCTCTGTGAGTGACAGCAGTCTGGGCATGCATGCCACAATTCTCTCCTCTCAGCCTCCACTAGTGACGTGCCCTGCTCAGTTTGTCTGATTCCAGTCTCCAGACCAGAAGGATCAATGTTAGATCATCAATAAAGGTATTTACAAGCCTTACGCCCCTTTCACATCAGCAGTAATCGCTGATCGCGGCAGTTGCGGTGAAAAAACTGCAACTGCCGCGATTACCACATAACGGCCGTACTTGCGGCAAGCGCCATGCAATGTCTATGGGGCTTGCAGTAAGTGTGCGGCAGGTGCGGCAAGTGCGGTTTCGGCACTTGCGGCAGATGCGGCCACGAAAAAAAACTCGGCTGACCGCGGTTTTTTCACGGCCACATCTGCCGCAAGTGCCGAAACCGCAACTATACCGCACTACCGCACTTGCCGCACACTTACTGCAAGCCCCATAGACATTGCATGGGGCTTGCCGCAAGTGAACCGCAAGTGCAGCCGTTCTGTGGTAACCGTGGCAGTTGTGTTTTTTCACCGCAACTTCCGCGATCAGAGATTACCCCTGATGTGAAAGGGGCCTTAGAAAGGTAAGCTTACAGGAGCAGGATAGGTAGTAGAAGTATATTGGAAAGATTTAGGAAGAGTTAGGATAAAAGAAAAGATGTCACATTAGTCGTGAAAAACCTCTTTAAGGATGAACCCAACCCCCTCTGTTAACTATCTAGCTACCAACTATTGGCAGAACCAAAGAGCAAATTAATGACAAATGATCGCTGCTAACCCCAGCAGTGGACTAAAAGACAGTCTGTCAGCTATAGCAACCATTGGTGGCACACTTTACTTATCAAGGTCCCTTAATTACTGCCATACATATTAGTGGATGTTAAGGATATAATTTTTGCTGTGATAAAATACTTTGGAAATGTATGCAAATTGCCTTGCAAAGTACTTGAACTGTAGTGCCACCTATTGTGAGTAGCAATGTTAAAAGTCAATACAAACCCTTTAATGAGCCTTAGGGGGCCGTCACACACTACGATTTTGTGTGGGAACTCAATAACGATGTCAGTAGTGTGCGCTTGTGGACAACATGTTAGTGAGGTGTCACATGTATAGATATCGTTCAGGACACAGCAGCGATGTTATGGGCAGGGATCGTTCACACAACCAGCGATTGATGCTTGTCAATGATGTGTATAGGAGAAATCGGTCAGTAGATCGGTTATGGCGGGGTCACACAGAACAATGCAGCAGATTGGATGATCGACATCTTGTGATATGGGGTCCGGTTCCCATATCTGTGATTAACGATCTGACCACTTGTTGCTAGTCAGATCGACCTGTCACACGCAACGATGTCGTAGGAGCGATGCCAAATCAGGCACTTTTCAACGATATTTTTACATATATCGTAGCGTGTGACGCCTGCCTTACTATGAATTAAGTGACAGAAAAGAAGAAACATCTAGCAACGATGAGCTGATAAAACTCCAATAGGCTTTATTGAATATCCATAGAAGACGACACAGCCGTGTACTGTAGCAGATGCAATTTGGATCAGTTGTGATCATTAATCATAGCTATGAATCACTGCTATGTTTATGGGTCACTACTGACCTGAAATGAGTCGGGTACTGTACATGACTGCGTCGACTTCAATGGATATTCAATAAAGCCCATTGGAATTTTATCGGACCGCCGGTGATGGGTTTTTCTTCTTTCCTGTTGCTACATATTGCCTATAGGATCTGTGTACCTGGTGAGGGGGAGCCGGACTTTCTTTTTGCTTTATGAATTGAATCTCCATAAATATCATTATAAACAATTTTCCTAACATCTAAAGACATCATGCTGTCACCAAAGCCTTCTTTCCAAAAATTCCACAATATATAATATTCACTGAACTGATAATTGTTTTTATTAAGAATAATATTTGACAGCATGTAATCATTGCAGAAATGCAAACAACAGCTCATATCTCTAGGCGAGAAGTTCCACAGCTCAGCCTGAAGTGTAGATATGTGTCTCCACCATTTCTATTCTCAAGGAGGAAAAAAATGTCATGTGTAACAAAGCCATAAATCTGCTGTAACATCACTTATGGTGGAATGTACTTGTCAAAAATGCTGGAAAGCAGGAAAAGTAAGCAAAAATCACGTACAGATCAGGCCGGCTTGTCATCTTCTAAAATCAGTATGTTTTTGTTTATTAATACATACTTTGATATATCAATGGGGATTTCCCCAAAAAAGTCACTTCAACTTCACGTGTCATAACAGTCAAATCAGCAGAACTCCATATTCCAGAGGACAGGTACTCACACGCTACTTTAAAAGGAACCTACAAAATACATACTAATGAAAATAGGAGATATCTGTTGCAACACTGACACTAAATGTGTACAATTCATGAGTGTAATGAGCGGCTGAGCTGCACAGCTAATATAAGAAACATGGTAATATGTATTATGGCAAACACTGCCCTAGAATATATTGCAAATTGGAAGACTTAGCTTCAGCAGTGGCCACTGCAGAGTGCCCGGTGACCAACTACAGGGTGCTTCCATCTCACCAGATCCTAACACTATGACTAACAGAGTTGTGCAATGTGAATGGGTTTATATGCCCTTATTTTTAATTGAAAAAGGAAAAGTGTGTGCTGGACTCCAACAAGATGGAGAACCAAGCTGGCCTCTGGGCGGGGAAGGGGGAGGGGGGAGGGAGCTCAGTCAAAATGAATACATAATGTCATTTCTGGTCTGGTGCGTTGTGGATGATTATCAGGTGTGCGGGCTGGCTTCAATATGCGCAGTGCAAATGCTCTGGAGCTGGCCTGTACAGCCAATACACCCCCACAATGCACCGGACCGGAAATTACTTTCAGACAGCGCATCATACCCGCAAGAAGGAGGCGGGAATCTCAAATCAGGAGTGTGCTGGAGGATGAATTCTCATACCCAGCGAGTCATGATAACAGCAGCGAGGGGGAAAATGGAGCCCTGGAGACCACCCAGTCAGGCTACAGACCATTGACTGGATGCTGCATTTGCATGCAAAAATGTAAGTCACAAAGTCATTTTTCACAGCCAATATATGACAGTTTTAGGTGAGACAGGGATGGTTAGGGACAGGGCCGGCTCCAGGTTTCTGTGGGCCCCGGGCGAAAAGGTCTCAGTGGGCCCCCTTTAAGTACATATCGCGGACTATATATATATATAATATATATATATATTGCCGCACACTTACCGCAAGCCCCATAGACAATGCATGGGGCTTGCCGCAAATGTGAAGCAAGTGCAGCCGCTAGACGGAAAATGCGGCAGATGCAGGTTTTTTTTTACCGCAACTGCCACATTTTTAAAAAAATGCCTATGTGAAGGCAGCCTTACAGGAACAGTGACTGCTGAAACCAGCAAGAGCTGTTTCTGACAGTGAGTATATTACACATTGTTAGGAGCGGGCTAAAATGCGATTGCGTTCCCTTGCGCCTTTTAAAAATACCCTTCAAATGCAAAATGTTGCATTTTTGTGCGTCTGAGGATGCTTGGTATATACACAAGCATCCTGAAGCACACAAATAATGCAGACAGCTCAATGGAGCCGCACTGCCATATGGTGGCACCGCAGCCAAGCGGAGTGTCTGGCCGTCCAGATCTCTCTTTCTCCTCACCTTTCTTCTTGCCGCTCCGGTCTCCTCCGGTCGCTCTGCACATATCAGCACAGTGATGACATCGTGCCCCTCCATGCTGAGCTGCAGAATGCAGACAGCGGCAGAAGAGACTATGGAGAAGAATGCTGCTGGCAAAGGTGGCTGAGACTATAGGAGCGGAATCCGCGGGGGGCTACCACTGGTACACATACTTCGTACACACGCGGCTCTGCTACGTATACCTCATACACACGCGGCTCTGCTCCATACACCTCGTATGCACGCGGCTCTGCTCCGTACACCTCGTACACACGTGGCTCAGCTCTGTACACCTCGTACACACGCGGCTCTGCTCCGTACACCTCGTACACACCGGCTCAGCTCCGTACACCTCGTACACACACGGCTCAGCTCCGTACACCTCGTACACACACGGCTCAGCTCCGTACACCTCGTACACACACGGCTCAGCTCCGTACACCTCGTACACACACGGCTCAGCTCCGTACACCTCGTACACACACGGCTCAGCTCCGTACACCTCGTACACACACGGCTCAGCTCCGTACACCTCGTACACACACGGCTCAGCTCCGTACACCTCGTACACACACGGCTCTTCTCCGTACACCTCGTACACACACGGCTCTTCTCCGTACACCTCGTACACACTCGGCTCTTCTCCGTACACCTCATACACACGCGGCTCTTCTCCGTACACCTCATACACACGCGGCTCTTCTCCGTACACCTCGTACACACGCGGCTCTTCTCCGTACACCTGATACACACGCGGCTCTTCTCCGTACACCTCGTACACACGCGGCTCTTCTCCGTACACCTCGTACACACGCGGCTCTTCTCCGTACACCTCGTACACACGCGGCTCTTCTCCGTACACCTCGTACACACGCGGCTCTTCTCCGTACACCTCATACACACGCGGCTCTGCTCCATACACCTCGTATGCACGCGGCTCTGCTCCGTACACCTCGTACACACGTGGCTCAGCTCTGTACACCTCGTACACACGCGGCTCTGCTCCGTACACCTCGTACACACGCGGCTCAGCTCCGTACACCTCGTACACACACGGCTCAGCTCCGTACACCTCGTACACACACGGCTCAGCTCCGTACACCTCGTACACACACGGCTCAGCTCCGTACACCTCGTACACACACGGCTCAGCTCCGTACACCTCGTACACACACGGCTCAGCTCCGTACACCTCGTACACACACGGCTCAGCTCCGTACACCTCGTACACACACGGCTCAGCTCCGTACACCTCGTACACACACGGCTCTTCTCCGTACACCTCGTACACACACGGCTCTTCTCCGTACACCTCGTACACACTCGGCTCTTCTCCGTACACCTCATACACACGCGGCTCTTCTCCGTACACCTCGTACACACGCGGCTCTTCTCCGTACACCTCGTACACACGCGGCTCTTCTCCGTACACCTGATACACACGCGGCTCTTCTCCGTACACCTCGTACACACGCGGCTCTTCTCCGTACACCTCGTACACACGCGGCTCTTCTCCGTACACCTCGTACACACGCGGCTCTTCTCCGTACACCTCGTACACACGCGGCTCTTCTCCGTACACCTCGTACACACGCGGCTCTTCTCCGTACACCTCGTACACACGCGGCTCTTCTCCGTACACCTCGTACACACGCGGCTCTTCTCCGTACACCTCGTACACACGCGGCTCTTCTCCGTACACCTCGTACACACGCGGCTCTTCTCCGCACACCTCGTACACACGCGGCTCTGCTCCGCACACCTCGTACACACGCGGCTCTGCTCCGCACACCTCGTACACACTCGGCTCTGCTCCGCACACCTCGTACACACTCGGCTCTGCTCTGTACACCTCGTACACACACGGCTCCTCTCCGTACACCTCGTACACACACGGCTCCTCTCCGTACACCTCGTACACACACGGCTCCTCTCCGTACACCTCGTACACACACGGCTCCTCTCCGTACACCTCGTACACACACGGCTCCTCTCCGTACACCTCGTACACACACGGCTCTGCTCCGTACACCTCGTACACACACGGCTCTGCTCCGTACACCTCGTACACACACGCCTCTGCTCCATACACCTAGTACACACTCGCCTCTGCTACATTCACACTGTAAATCCCTCCTGACCCCACACATAACCTTCACCTAATTGCCATACACCTAGTACACACTCACCTCTGCTACATTCACACTGTAAATGCCTCCTGACCACACACAAACTTCACCTTATTTGAGCATCATTGATGGCCAGCACAGTCCTGGATACACTGAGGAGCCGATCATGAGACCCCTGACTCCTCCCCATCCATTGACATCATCACAGGTCCTGTAAGCACACTAGCACAGAGTGTGAAGCTCTGTCGGCTCCCGTGGAGGGGGGAGGAGGGAGACCCTCCGGTGCTGCAGCCTGCAGGAGCCTGAAAATGACCCCCCAGCTGCCCCCTGGATATGGCTCTGGCTGTGGGGGCAGTGCTCAGGGGCCCCTGAGGCTAGGGTCACACTTGCATTGTGACCCTAGCCTGATGCAAGTATTGTATGTTGCAACGCTGCTATGCGCTGGAGGCAGCCCATAGAAACCCGACGTTTACCTTGACAACCACTGGTTGTCAATGTAAACTGCGGGTTTCTATGGGCTCAGTTGCTGGCAGCGCATAGCGTTAAACGCTCTGCGCTGCAGCAGACAATACTTGCGTCAGGCTAGGGTCACAACACAAGTGTGACCCTAGCCCTCAGGGGCCCGGTGGGCCCCCTCCAAGCCGTCGGGCCCCGACACTTGCCCGGGTACGCCGGGTGCTGACGCCGGCCCTGGTTAGGGATGTGCTAGGAAGGTGCAGGGACAGATAGTGATAGGTTAGCGGGAAAAAAAGACCTGACAGGTTTCCTTTAAAGAATCATTGTACTTCAGAATTTAATAGCATAGTCTCAAAAATTGCTTTAATGGTCTATAGGCAGTGGTCCATTCTCAGGTAGACCGATGTACTGAAAGAAAAGGTCCATAAACAATATCTGGAGGAGAGGCCACCAGACTTGACCGCACCTTCACAGACTTCAATGTTAAGAGCAGCACAAGAGATATTAAAGTTAAAAATGTATTAATGTAAAATTGCATACACTGCTCAAAAAAACAAAGGGTACGCTAAAATATCACATCCTAGATCTCAATGAATAAAATATTCCAGTTGCAAATCTTTATTCATTACATAGTGGAATTCATTGAGAACAATAAAACATGAAAATGATCTTTTCTTTTTAAATCAAAATTAATATCCCATGAAGGTCTAGACTTGAAATGATCTCAAAATCAAAGTGAAAAATCAAATTACAGGCTGATCCCACTTCAGTGGAAATGTCTCAAGACAATGAAATGAGGTTCAGTAGTGTGTGTGGCCTCCACGTGCCTGTATGATCTCCCTACATCGCCTGGGCATGCTACTGATGGGGCGGCAGATGTTCTCCTGAGGGATCCCTTCCCAGACCTGGATAAAAGCATCAGTCAGTTCCTGGATAGTCTGTGGTGCAGTGGATGGAAAAAGACATGATGTCCCAGATGTGCTCTATTAGATTTAGATCTGGGGAGCGGGCAGGCCAGTCCATACCATCAATGCCTTCATCATGCAGGAACTGCTGACACACTTCAATCACATGAGACCTAGCATTGTCATCTATCAGAAGGAACCCAGGGCCCACTTCACCTCATATAGTTTAACAATGGGTCTGAGGATCTCATCACTGTATCTAATGGCATTCAGGGTACCTCTGGCTAGCACATGGAGGGGTGTGTGGCCTTGCAAAGAAATGCCTCTCCCAACCATTACTGGTCCACTGCCAAACCGGCCATGTTGGAGGATGTTGCAAGCAGCAGAATGTTCTCCATAATGTCTCCAGACTGTCATGTCTGTCACATGTGCTTAGTGTGAACCTGCTCTCATCCGTGAAGAGCACAGGGCACCAATGTCAAATTTGCAAATCTTGGCGTTCTCTGGCAAATGCCAATCACCCTGCAGGTGTTGGGCAGTAAGAACAACATTCACTTGTGGGCATCAAGCTTTCATACCAGACACATGGATATTAGTAGTCTGCTGGAGATCATTTTGCAGGTCTGTGGCACTGCTCCTTCTATTCCAAAAAGGATGAGAACAGAGAAATGGTCTGTGGTCACCACATGCAAAACTGCTTCTTTATAGGTGGTGTCTTGCTAATTTCCTATCATTTCTGCTGTTGTCTGTTCCATTTGCACAACAGCAGGAGACATTGATTCACAATCAGTGTTGCTTCATAACTGGACAGGATGATTTCACAGAAGTGTAATTGACTTGGGAGTTACATTGTGTTATCTAAGTATTCCCCTAATTTTTTGAGCAGTGTATATTGTCACTCATTACTAAGGAAGGCCCAATATACCAGTTGACTTTGTACAGAGAAAATAAAAGATGTTGACAATAAATCATACTTGCTTACTTGGTAACAGTTGATTTTTCAGCACAAAAGTGTTTGCCTTACCTCCCTCATCTTGTTTTATTGTAGTAGGCTGGTTTCACACGTGCGTCCTGTCCTCATCAGGCACAAAACGCAAGCATCTGCATCTGCATGGATGCACGGCAGCATTTTCTGCTTGATCAGGCACAGGACTTTGTATAGAAATTACATGATCACAGAGAGAGAGAGAGATATGCAATGTTCTGCGCGTGCTCAGTGTTAAATCCGGATCTGGCTTGGCTGTATTCACCTACGGACGGATGCTGCATCATAGAGATCAGTGCTTCATTTTGCTATGTTGTGCCGCATCCGGATGCATTAGGTATTTTGAAGCACCATGAAATCGCAACATCATGCGGCTGGGGGTGCAGACAAAGCATCAGACTCCTCTGCATCCGTCGCAATCCTGATGCCACCTGATGTCACTGCGTCCCCATGTTAAGTATAGGGATGCATGCCAGATCAGGATGTATCAGGATTTTGATGGATACCAAAGCAAGAATGAAAAACACCATTGTGCAAACACCCATAGCAAGACTAGTATGCCACTGACCAACACACTAGTCAGGGCGAGATGAGGACCAGCGAGGGCTTAGGTACGTAACCGTGATGGGGGAAAGGACCTGTATAAGGACTTGAGAGCAAAGGGTACTGACTCAGGTAAGTATTAGGAGGTGACTCCTCGCACCCTCTCTCGGAGTTTAGGGCCTTCCTTTGTCATCATCCTGGTGCTCCCCTCTGTGTTGAGCTGCTTGCCGGGCATTCCTTCACCCAGGCGTGACATTTTCAGAGGTGTTCATTGCTGCTCGTTGGGTCAGGGCTTAAAGGCGGCCTATAGAAAGCAGAAGGGAAACCCAACACTTGTGACTCCCCTGTATGATCAGAAAGCTGCTGTCATGTATGAATGATTGTAATATGATAACTGAACATACAATATTTAGATAAAAATATATTAGGACATCTCCTGAAGCTTTTATGACATCCTATTTTAAATCCATAGGTACTGTAAAACCTAAACAAAAAGACTACACATTATGATATACTAGTAAAAAGGCCCGATGCAATTGCATCGGGAGCAGGGTGAAATGAATTGTGTGTATACAGGCGGGCCAGTGGGTAGCAGAGTATACAGGGGGCTCTGTGGGTAGCAGAGTATACAGGCGGGTCTGTGGGTAGCAGAGTATACAGACGGCTCTGAGGGTAGGAGATTATACAGGTGACTCTGTGGGTAGTAAAGTATACAGGCGGCTCTGTGGGTAGAAGAGTATACAGGTGGGTCTGTGGGTAGTGGAGTATACAGGCGTGTGTGGTGGTGGTGGCAGAGTATACAGGTGTGTGTGGTGGTGGTGGCAGAGTATACAGGCGTGTGTGGTGGTGGCAGAGTATACAGGCGTCTGTGCTGGTGTGGCGGCAGAGTATACAGGCGTGTGTGGTGGTGGCAGAGTGTACAGGCGTGTGTGGAGGTGGCAGAGTGTACAGGTGTGTGTGGTGGTGGCAGAGTGTACAGGCGTGTGTGGTGGTGGGAGAGTATACCGGCATGTGTGGTGGTGGCGGCAGAGTGTACAGGCGTCTGTGCTGGTGGCGGCAGAGTATACAGGCATGTGTGGTGGTGGCAGAGTATACAGGCGTCTGTGCTGGTGGCGGCAGAGTATACAGGCATGTGTGGTGGTGGCAGAGTATACAGGCGTCTGTGCTGGTGGCGGCAGAGTATACAGGCGTCTGTGCTGGTGGCGGCAGAGTATACAGGCGTCTGTGCTGGTGGCGGCAGAGTATACAGGCAGGTGTGGTGGTGGCGGCAGAGTATACAGGCGTCTGTGGTGGTGGCAGAGTGTACAGGTGTGTGTGGTGGTGGCAGAGTGTACAGGTGTGTGTGGTGGTGGGAGAGGTATACAGGCGTGTGTGGTGGTGGCAGAGTATACAGGCGTGTGTGGTGGTGGCAGAGTATACAGGCGTGTGTGTGGTGGTGGCAGAGTATACAGGCGGTGTGTGGTGGTGGCAGAGTATACAGGCGTGTGTGGTGGTGGCAGAGTATACAGGCGTGTGTGGTGGTGGCAGAGTATACAGGCGTCTGTGCTGGTGGCGGCAGAGTATACAGGCGTGTGTGGTGGTGGCAGAGTGTACAGGCGTGTGTGGTGGTGGCAGAGTGTACAGGTGTGTGTGGTGGTGGCAGAGTGTACAGGTGTGTGTGGTGGTGGCAGAGTGTACAGGCGTGTGTGGTGGTGGGAGAGTATACCGGCGTGTGTGGTGGTGGCGGCAGAGTGTACAGGCGTCTGTGCTGGTGGTGGCAGAGTGTACAGGCGTGTGTGGTGGTGGCAGAGTGTACAGGCGTGTGTGGTGGTGGCAGAGTGTACAGGTGTGTGTGGTGGTGGCAGAGTGTACAGGCGTGTGTGGTGGTGGGAGAGTATACTGGCGTGTGTGGTGGTGGCGGCAGAGTGTACAGGCGTCTGTGCTGGTGGTGGCAGAGTATACAGGCATGTGTGGTGGTGGCAGAGTATACAGGCGTCTGTGCTGGTGGCGGCAGAGTATACAGGCGTGTGTGGTGGTGGCAGAGTATACAGGCGTGTGTGGTGGTGGCGGCAGAGTATACAGGCGTGTGTGGTGGTGGCGGCAGAGTATACAGGCGTGTGTGGTGGTGGCGGCACAGTATACAGGCGGGTGTGGTGGTGGCGGCAGAGTGTACAGGCGTGTGTGGTGGTGGCGGCAGAGTGTACAGGCGTGTGTGGTGGTGGCGGCAGAGTGTACAGGCGTGTGTGGTGGCGGCAGAGTGTACAGGCGTGTGTGGTGGCGGCAGAGTGTACAGGCGTGTGTGGTGGCGGCAGAGTATACAGGCGTGTGTGGTGGCGGCAGAGTATACAGGCGTGTGTGGTGGCGGCAGAGTGTACAGGCGTGTGTGGTGGCAGAGTATACAGGCGTGTGTGGTGGTGGAGTATACAGGCGTCTGTGGTGGTGGCAGAGTGTACAGGCGTGTGTGGTGGCAGAGTATACAGGCGTGTGTGGTGGTGGCGGCAGAGTGTACAGGCGTGTGTGGTGGTGGCGGCAGAGTATACAGGCGTGTGTGGTGGCGGCAGAGTGTACAGGCGTGTGTGGTGGCGGCAGAGTGTACAGGCGTGTGTGGTGGTGGCAGAGTGTACAGGCGTGTGTGGTGGTGGCAGAGTGTACAGGCGTGTGTGGTGGTGGCGGCAGAGTGTACAGGCATGTGTGGTGGTGGCGGCAGAGTGTACAGGCGTGTGTGGTGGTGGCAGCAGAGTGTACAGGCGTGTGTGGTGGTGGCGGCAGAGTGTACAGGCGTGTGTGGTGGTGGCGGCAGAGTGTACAGGTGTGTGTGGTGGCAGAGTGTACAGGCGTGTGTGGTGGCAGAGTGTACAGGCGTGTGTGGTGGCAGAGTATACAGGCGTGTGTGGTGGTGGAGTATACAGGCGTCTGTGGTGGTGGCAGAGTGTACAGGCGTGTGTGGTGGCAGAGTATACAGGCGTGTGTGGTGGCAGAGTATACAGGCGTGTGTGGTGGTGGAGTATACAGGCGTCTGTGGTGGTGGCAGAGTGTACAGGCGTGTGTGGTGGCAGAGTATACAGGCGTGTGTGGTGGTGGAGTATACAGGCGTCTGTGGTGGTGGCAGAGTGTACAGGCGTGTGTGGTGGTGGAGTATACAGGTGTCTGTGGTGCGCTCGTGCAAGGCAGGGGTTAAAAAAAATAAAAAAAGATTATGCTCACCTCACCCCGAGCCCCCGCCGTCTTCTGCCGTGTTCCGCCGTCTTCTGCCGTGTTCCGCTAGGCTCCCGGTGGCTGTGCAGGCTCCCGGTGCCTGCAGTGATCTTCTATCTACTGAGAGTGAAGGACCTGTGGTGATGTCAGAGTCACGTGACCCGCGATTTGCCTGGAGTAAGCTGGTGTCACGTGACTCTGACATCACCACAGGTCCTTCACTCTCAGTAGATAGAAGATCACTGCAGGCACCGGGAGCCTGCACAGCCACCGGGAGCCTAGCGGAACACGGCAGAAGACGGCGGGAGACAGCGCGGGCTCGGGTAGAGGTGAGGATTTTTTTTTTTTTTAGAGTAGTGCGGGTCTGCGGCTCGTGATGACGCTGCGCGTCATCACTCGCAGTCCCGCGCAAAGCATGTTGGGATTCGGCTACAACGCCCGAAATCCCAACTGCAGATTATATAAGTAGATAAGCAATATTTTTTATTGATGATATATTAAAATGTATTAATAAATTCAAGATATGTAAAAAGTTATATAAAAATTGCACAGAATAGGACAAAATTATAATATGATACAGCACCAATATAATGTTATTACAATCTAATTATCGTAATACTCCATACAGAAGTCAAAGGCTATGTTCTGAAAATACAAGTTAATGGCTGGGTTATCATAAAAATGTGATCTCTGAAAAAAATTACTTTGTATGTGAAGGTGATGTGGTAAGTAATAATAAGGGTGTGAAAAATAATGTGTACCAAGGCACTAAGTAGGTGTATCACAAAAAATTGTGGTAAATCGCTAAGAAGTAAGCAAAAAGTGAAAATGTGATGTGGAAAAAATGCAAAAATGTGAAAAAGTTTTTTGTATGTGAAAGTGATGTGGTAAGTGATGAAAATAATGTGTGCCAAGGCACTAAATGGGTGTATCACAAAAAATAGTGTATACACTGGAATTACTGTATTGTATTGTGCATTTTTAGTTTATTAACCACTGTATTGTGATGCGCTGCGGAATATGTTAGCGCTATATAAATAAAGATTTATTATTGTTATTATTATTGTTAAATCATCAAGAAGTGAGCAAAAAGTGACAATGTGATGAGGAAAAAATGTAAATCATCATGGTATCATCATCAAACGTGCATATTATTGAGTGAAACATGTGACACGCCCACCAGGGCCATGGGGTTCTTGGAACCGAGTTGGGCAGTTCTCTGGGAAGGACACGGAGCTGTGACCCGGCTCCTTGGCTCTGGATGTGTCATAAAAATGGGGAACGCTTTATATGACGCCACCGGTGGGTTTCGGCAATTGGGGATAGACAAAACTGTGGTTAGATCCTCTGGGGCCGTTGGTAACGCAGCTAGATGTTCTGCTCTCCACGGGTAGAGCGGGAGGCCCCAGGGCAGTTGAAACCAGTTTATATAGGAAATAGGGAACGGTGCAGTGCAGGACTGAGGACAGGAAATCAATGGAGGACACATGAAGGTGCAGTATTTAGGTTTTACTCACAGTTTAGACAAGCCTCCAGGTATTTCCACCTACCAGCAAGGTGCTGTACCCTCCAGGTCAGAGTTCCAGTCAACTCTTGGATATCTTGGGTACACTCTACCGGGATCCCCCTTCTAGTGTTCTTTTCTGGGTCGTCTCTCTGCGCTGACTTTCGCCTTTCTATCCAGCCTCTCACACTCAGTGTCCCGAGCAAGCAACCTCGAGTCCTGTCAGGCGACGACGTACTAGTCCCGTAGACCCAATGTGGGTGCCTTTTTGATGAATAAGTGCGGCTTGTGCTGTGTCCTCTACGTCCTCCGTTGTTCCTCCTTCCTCACTACTTCCTAGTGTGTTCCCCTAACTACTTCCTCCAACCGCACCCTCTACCCAGTTCCCTCCAGCCTGGGATGGGGCCCTCCATAAACAAGGTCCGCCCAAACCTCAGAACTTGGGTAGTTGTGGTGTTGGATGCCGGAGTGTGGGTGCTGGTGTTGTCCTCTGCTTACCCGAGAGTGGGGTACCATGCCTCTGGCTGAGGTGCAGTACCTCTGTGGCAACTGGACCCTCAGGGGCGCCACACATGCTACACGTGATTCCCATCTGTACGCGTCACAGAGAAATGATACTGTGACATCCGTTTTATTACGACATTTATCTCTGAGTTTGTTACTATAAGAGAATGTCTTATTAGGCCTTGGCCCATTCTACAGGCAGACCCAACATTGGCAAAAATATTGCCTGAGTGACCAATGTTGACTGCCCGTCGCTCAAAGAACTTTAGGGACCTTTTGGTCTGGAGTCACCATCAAGGAGCAAAATATGTAACCTCCTTGGACAATTTTGCCCATTCTATTGGTTGTGGTCCGGGTGGTAGCTGTGTTGCCGGCCCCTATATTGATAGGAGTGATGAATTCCAGAACTTGACTTGTTCTAGGACTTTCAAAATCAGACATTGTATAAATTGTAACTCTCAATATGTGATATCTTATGCGACATGTCCCTGTCCAATGATTTATGTAGGGCTAACCACCCGTCAAATTGAAAGTTTGAGTCAGGGAACATGTATTAGGGATTGAGACCGCGGCTACTCACACGAACATTACCTCATTGAAAACGATCCCAAGACACTTAAAAAAATTCCACAACTGTGATGGAAAATTACGTGTTAAGGGGATCGATTTACTTACTGTGGGTATCAGGGGAGGAAATATTAGCCAGAGTTTAGCGCAGAAAGAGACAAAGTGGATCTAGACTTTGCAAACAGTGCAGCACTGGGATTGAATGAAAACTTGAGTTTCATTCCTTATGGTATTTTTAATTCCACTCATTTATGCTTTTATTACCATAATGATGTGGATAATGGAGTGACGCTATGTTGATCGGACCGGATGATGAACTATTTTGTCCATTTGGATTGGAAAACATTTAACCATTATATATGTCATCATATTATAGAACCCTAAGGAAAGTTGTGAATATGTATAATCTATGTATAATGTACTGTAATATTTGTAACTACCGTATATACTCGTGTATAAGCCGAGTTTTTCAGCCCAAAAATTGGGCTGAAAAGTCACCCCCTCGGCTTATACACGGGTCAATACGGTAATCCTATGGGTGAGGGTGCTGGGGGAGGCTGGAGGAGGCGGGGGGGGGGAGGCTGCTGACAGCGGCCCGTCACGTGGGGCCGCTCATTAGATATGCACGGCTCCCCCCGCCCATCACAGCGGCAGGGGAAGCCGTGCATACAGCTCCCAGTGTATACAGCAGCCCCCCAGTGTATACAGAAGCCCCAGTGGCACTCGCCCCCCCCATATTGAGAGGAGCCCCCACACTTTTCAGAGCCCCGCAGTGTATACAGAAGCCCCAGTGGCACTCGCCCCCCCATATTGAGAGGAGCCCCCACACTTTTCAGAGCCCCGCAGTGTATACAGAAGCCCCAGTGGCACTCGCCCCCCCATATTGAGAGGAGCCCCCACACTTTTCAGAGCCCCCCAGTGTATACAGAAGCCCCCCCCAGTGGCACTCGCCCCCCCCATATTGAGAAGACCCCCACACTTTGCAGAGCCCCCCCGCTGCATAATCTTACCATCCAGGGTCTTCACCGCGGGTCCTGTCATCATCGCGCTGTGTTCCGGTCTCACGTGACCCGGCGCGATGACGTCATTCGACTGCGACCGCCGGGTCACAAGAGACCGGGAACACAGCGCGCGCGAAGATGTACTGCAGGACCTCCGGTGAAGAAGACCCTGGATGGTAAGATTATGCAGCGGGGGGGCTCTGCAAAGTGTGGGGGTCTTCTCAATATGGGGGGGGGGCGAGTGCCACTGGGGGGGGGCTTCTGTATACACTGGGGGGCTCTGAAAAGTGTGGGGGCTCCTCTCAATATGGGGGGGCAAGTGCCACTGGGGCTTCTGTATACACTGGGGGGCTGCTGTATACACTCAGGGGTTCTGCAAAGTGTGGGGGCTCTTCTCAATATGGGGGGGGCGAGTGCCACTGGGGCTTCTGTATACACTGGGGGCTCTGCAAAGTCTGGGGGCTCTTCTCAATATGGGGGGGGGGGGCGAGTGCCACTGGGGCTTCTGTATACACTGGGGGCCTGCTGTATATACCCCCGGGGGCCGCTGTATCCTGGGGGCCTGCTGTATATACCCCTGGGGGCCTGCTTACACCCCTGGGGGCCTGCTGTATTCCCCTGGGGGCCTGCTGTATACCCCACTGCTGGGGCCTGCTGTATACCCCACTGCTGGGGCCTGCTGTATACCCCACTGCTGGGGCCTGCTGTATACCCCACTGCTGGGGCCTGCTGTATACCCCACTGCTGGGGCCTGCTGTATACCCCACTGCTGGGGCCTGCTGTATACCCCACTGCTGGGGCCTGCTGTATACCCCACTGCTGGGGCCTGCTGTATACCCCACTGCTGGGGCCTGCTGTATACCCCACTGCTGGGGCCTGCTGTATACCCCACTGCTGGGGCCTGCTGTATACCCCACTGCTGGGGCCTGCTGTATACCCCACTGCTGGAGTCCACCCTCGGCTTATACGCGAGTCAATAAGTTTTCCCAGTTTTTGGGGGCAAAAGTAGGGGGGTCGGCTTATACACGGGTCGGCTTATACACGAGTATATACGGTAAATTGTTTCTTTGACCAAATTGCAATGTATACTTGTATATATATATATATAGAAAAAGAAAAATCCAAGCAGCACAGCTTGTGGTCGGATGCAAAGACAGTCAGAGAAATGCTCCTATGTGCGTATATATGTATCAAAAATTGACTGCAGCACTCCAAAAAAGATTAAGCATGCCTTTATTAGGCTTTCAGGACATCAAGGCCTAGAGGAGGGTTCTCAGAACTGAAACGTCGCCTTGATGTCCTGAAGACCTTTTTTGGGTGCTGCGGTCAATTTTTGATACATATATATATATATACATACAGTGCTGTGCAAATTAATTGGGACAAAGAATTTTTTTAAGTAAAATCTTAAGTTGGGGTTACCAGTCAGTGATTCAAACCGGTTTTAAATACTTTGAACAGTTGTGAGTGTACAACCTTGAGTAACAAAATGTGGTGTGACTGGTTGTAGTCAGATAATAACAGCTGGCTGCCCCCTCAGCTTCAGCTGAGAGCTTGTTTCTATGAGGAGTGGTTTAGTGGACTTTTTCTCTCAGTGTGATTCGTGCCTGTAAAAATGGATGTTACTCCACGGAAGAGGTCTAGAATTATTACTCTTAATGAACATACAACTCTGACTGTAAAAGAAATCGCTTCCACCGTTGGTATTGGAAAATCTACCGTTTCAAGAATAATTCACACACACAATGAAACTGGATCGTTTTCTCCAAAACGAAAAGGGAAATGTGGAAATGTGGAAGAAAAAGGAAAACGACATCAAGAACTGATAAAACACTTATCAGCAATAGTAAAACTAATGCAAGAAAAACTTGCTTTGTCCCAATTAATTTGCACAGCACTGTATATGTTGTACAACAATAAAATATATTGTATAGATGTACTTATTGTAAATTAATCATTGTACTTAAGCATGGTAATATGATAAATAGCATTAGATGAACTCGTTCTGATATATGTCCAATAGTTATATGGGGTCCCTATATATTGATCCTTTTTGTGCCATGCCAAGGTAATCTAGTAGGGAACAATATATGTGAAAGCTTTGTTACATTTTTAATAATATTATGTCCCTAAGTATCCTGCCCGTGACCCTTCTAAGTCATTGGCTGCAGTGAGCGATGTGGTTGTGGCGTCTAAAGGACCTGAGGGTATGATCATGTCATCAACCCTCACGCCGCTGACGCCGCGTCATGATCTCATTTCCATAGCAGCCATGACAAGCGGAAGTGTCGTAAGCGTGCGGTCGGGATTTGATTGGCTGGCACCGGGTTTTAAAGTGAGCACTTCCTTGTTGTTAGACACCCCCGTGATGAAGGTTATTCACTGAAACATGTGTTGGGCTGTCAGCGTACCTCAGCGATTCCGCAAGTAATCCCTCATTAATGATTTTGGTAACAGCATTAAGTGGTTGTTGTATTATGACCATGCCATAATATAAGTGGTCCCAGGCTGAACCCCTGAATTGAGGGCTCTCTCATAATGTGAGCTGAGCTCCTGGTGTTTTGGGTGGTGGCATTGTACTCTATACTATATCTAATTATTATGCACATGCCAGTTGTTGTTTAACTAACAAACACTAATGGTACCTTTACACGCCGCCACAAGAAGGTAGACACCGCCAGGCATCGGACACAATTGTGCCTGTTGCCATGAAAACACCACGAAGTGGCGGCGTGTAATTCAGGAATTTCCTTCCTGTGTCTTGCAGTTGCTTCGGATATCTGTGTCTGAGCTGTGCTCAAAAACAGGAAGGCACAATCCCTATGGTGGCGGCGTGTAATCGGGGCACAGGCACGGTATTTGCGTGGCCTAGTGAAATCCCTGGGGCGTGACACAGCGTCATGGATACCACGCCCCATCAGCTATCATTGGTGGGGGCTACTGTGTAACCATTGAAAAGATAAAGGAGACAACACGAGGCGCAATAGTGCCCTATCAATGAGACACTGTTATTTGCACATAGATCACAAAATGGTGCACTCACCTTATCTAGTTGTGTGCACCCACAACTAGTTTAAATAGCATGTAGTAAAAGTAGCTGCCGTAGGACCTCCACCTCCAGATAACACGTGTAGCAATATCCAAATCCAGGGATGGTGTATGTACAGTCCGCGCTGCTAGAAATAATTAGTCCAAAGTCTTGAATAAAAGACCCCCCTTCTTAATTTTCCACCTACGCGTTTCGGTGCTATTCCAAGCACCGTCATCAGGGAATGACGTGCCCTGATGACGGTGCTTGGAATAGCACCGAAACGCGTAGGTGGAAAATAAAGAAGGGGGGTCTTTTATTCAAGACTTTGGACTAATTATTTCTAGCAGCGCGGACTGTACATACACCATCCCTGGATTTGGACTGTGTAACCATTGGCTGTCCCTGCACAGGGTGCCATATTTAACGAGCTGACCAGTCACACTACACATTTGCAATAGCGTCATGTATTAGCCAGCCTTCCTGCGCAGGCTGGCCAATCATGATGCTATTGCATTGTCCAATCACCGTACGAGCGTCACGTAATACACAACTCTGACACGCCTATGTACCTGCGGCGCGAAAGCTGTACGCCCATATTCCCTTGTGGTAGCGGTGTGTAAATCAGGGAAGGTACTCCACAGAAGGTAACCCGCGGCACCCGTCGGCACTTCCGGGGAACGCAAAGACCTTCAGTGCAGCACTTTGTGGCGGCGTGTATATGCAGCATCGGCAACCGTTACCAACAGTTAAAAACGCGCGCGTGCACGTGCGTTGCCTACCTGTTGCTACCCTCTGTGGTGGCGTGTAAAGGTACCATAAGGGCACTTAGATATTGTAATCCTTTATACTGTGAGTTGGGTTCTTGGTGTGTGGGGTGCTGGTATTGTGCCCTGCACTACATGCAGTTATCATGTGCATGCTAAGTAGAGCTGAATGAACAACATTCAGAACACTTGGGCAGTTATTGGTCTTCAATGCACTTTTATACTTAATGAGTAGTGGTGTCACCATCTAATGAGTCCCACTTATGTGGTGACCATTATAACGCTGTATTTCCATCGTCTATTGTATGTTTTATCTATCCTCCTGATTCAGCGTGTCATCTATTTAATTTAATAAATTTCATAAAATCTAAATAATGGGCTTATGGTTGTTTCTTTTCTTTGGTGTGTTAGAGTCAGCAGAGCGTTGGTGACTTTTATGTGCCAACTCAGTAGCTGAGTTGTTTTGGTTTCTCAATGCTTCCAATGTTCAATAAAACATCTCACAGTTGATTGTGGAATAGTTAGGAAGGGAGAAGTTTCATACACGGACTTATTTTAATCCAATTCCAGTACCATTGTCAAATTTTGTGAACTCTTAACAACTATCCAGACATTTGTAGGCAATCTCTCTCAAAGAAAACTACAGGTCCAGCAAACTCTTATCCTATCTTGCTGACAACTTTATCTTCCAAAAACTAGAGGAGAATACAAGGGAATCTGCTACCCTGGATCTAGTTCTTAAAAACAGGAAAGACATGGTTGAAGAGCTAAGGGTGACTGGGACACTAGGAGGCAGCGATCATGCTATCATAACATTTTGACTAACTAGAGGATGAAGACCTGTGAAGACTTAGACTTCAAGGTTGGATTTCAGATATTAAGGAACTCAGAAAGAGAATAGGAGGGATCCAATGGCTGGATGTCTATAAGAACAGACATGTCCAGGAAGGATGGTAAATTTTCAAAAATTAGTTTCTCAAAGCACAATTGTTAACAATTCCTAAATGAGAGAAGAATAGGAAGCATCTAAAAAAACCAGTATGGATGAACACAAAACTCAAATACATGCTAGAAAAGAAGAAAGAAATGATTATCAAATGGAAATAGGGAGGTATATCTAAAGTAGACTATAAGGCTGCCTTCACACTTGCAGATGGATCTGCAGCGTTTTGCAGATGCATCTGCAAGTGTGAGCATGCTGACCGCGGTGCCTATGTTTATAATAGGGCGCACCGGGTCTGAACGCTCTCATTCACTCCTATATGTGTACTGTCAGCAGGCGTACGCCTGCTGACAGATCACACTCTCCCGGCCGCACTGTGGACGCGAGATGTAGCGTCCATGCTGCGGGCGGGAGTGTGTGATCTGTCAGCAGGCGTACGCCTGCTGACAGTACACATATAGGAGTGAATGAGAGCGTTCAGACCCGGTGCGCCCTATTATAAACATAGGCACCGCGGTCAGCATGCTCACACTTGCAGATGCATCTGCAAAACGCTGCAGATCCATCTGCAAGTGTGAAGCCAGCCTTATGCAGTCTTGAGAACCTGCAGGGCACACCTCAGGTTAGCTAAAGGGGATAAGGAATTAAGGTTTGCAAGAGATATCAAAAGCAATAAAAATGATTTGGGGGTATGTCAAAAGTGAAAGAAAGGTCAAATATGCTAAAGAATTTTTACAGGATGAAAATGGGAAAGTGATAAAAAATGATGTTGAGAAGACCGAACTTTTAAATCCCAATTTTGCATCTATTTTCTCTCAGAAAGTGAATGTAACATCAACTGATCTTCACTGTACAATTGAATGGATTGAAAACTCCAGGTTATCTATAAACAGAGAGATAGTAATGAAATACTTAGCTAACATAAATGAATTCAAGTCTCCAGATCCAGATGAATTACATCCCGGGGTAGTGAAGGAGATAGCAGAGAAAATTTTTGAACCACTCTCCATAATCTTTGAAAATTCTTGGAGAATAGGAGAAGTTTCAGAAGATTGGGGAAGAGCAAATGTTGTCCCTATCTTCAAAATCGAGAAGAAGGTCGACCCAGGGAAAAATAGTCCAGTGAGCCTGACTACTATACCAGGAAATATCTTTGAACAAATTATTAAACAACATGTATGCAAGTACCTGGATGAGAATTAAGTGATTACCAGAGCTGGCATGGGGTTGTGACTACTAAGTCAAGTCAGGCTAACTTAATTTCCTTCTATGACAGAATCACAGTCTGGCTGTATCAGGGAAATACAGTAGATGTAGTGTATCTTGACTTCAGCAAAGCATTTAACAAAGTATTGCATACTATCCCTATTATAAAAATGACCATGTCTCAAGTGGGATACCACGAGGCTCTGTCCTGGACCCTGTATTGTTCAACATTTTTATCAATGATTTGGATAAAGGAATTGAGAGTAAATTGATTAAATTTGCTGGTGACACAAAGGTAAGTGGGATAGCTAATACTAGAGAAGAGAGAGAGAGGATTTAAAAAGATCTAAGCAAACTAGAAGAGTTGTAAGCAACTAACAGAATGATTTATAACAGGGAACAATGCAAATTCATACATCTTGGCAACAAAATTAAAAAAGCATATACAGAATGGGAGGAATAGGGTTAAGCAACAGCACATGTGAAAATACTTGGGTATACTAATAGATCACAGACTGAACATGAGTCAACAGAGTGTGTTGCAGCAGAAAAAAAGGCAAACAACTCTGGGATGTATTAACAGAAGCATGCAGTCTAGAGCATGTGAAGTAATTATCACCCTCTACTCCTCTGTGGTCAGACCTCATCTGGAATACTGTGTCCAGTTCTGGGCACCACATTTTTAAAAAGACATCAACAAACTGGAGTAAGTACAGAGAAGAGCGACCAGAGTGGTGACTTCCCTGCAAAACATGTCCAGGGGCTGGCTGGTGGAGCTTTTAACGGGTGGCAGTCTGACCTGCCAAGCCCAGCCCTGAGGACCGGCGGGGGGTGCTATCGGATCCAGCGGGGTGAAGAGGAGAGTGGGGGGGGGGGCGGGGTGCTGTCCGATCTGGCGGGGACACTCACCATGCACAATCACGCATTTGATTAAAGGGGCAGCCCAAAATTAGGGCCACTTGGGCCAGTCTGCCCCTGAACATGTCCTATGAGGAACGGTAACAGGATTTGGGAATGTTTAGCTTGCAAAAAAGAAGGCTGAGAGGAGACTCAATAGCTGTCTACATCCATCTCAAAGGCTGTTATACTGTAGAGGGATCAGCTTTATTCTCATTAGCACAAGGAAAGACTAGAAGCAATAGGAGGAAACTGAATGGGAGGAGACTCAGTTATTGGAAAAAACATTTTGACAGTGAGGGTGATTAACAAGTGGAAAAGGAAGCCATGAGAGGTGGTGAGTTCTCCTACAATGGAAGTCTTCACACAGAGGCTGGACAGACATCTGTCTGGAATGATTAGTGAATCCTGCTCTGAGCAGGGGTTGGACCAGATGACCCGGGAGGTCCCTTCTAACTCTACCATTCTATGATTCTATCCCTCTATCACTCTTTCACAAATGTTAGTGAAAACACTGAATGACTAGAGGCTACATTTTATGCACATGTGGCAATTGGACAGATTGAAAATTTTAATTGAATGAGTAAGAGGTACAGTAAGTCCCAGTAATTTTGTCTATATTTTATGCATTTAAATATGGCATTAACAAAGAGTACCATGACCTGAACCTCCTGAGATTAGCTAATTGTTACAGTGGATGTGGTGCAGGAAATGCTCACTGTCAGGATTAGTAAAGGTTTTCTGCCCTGTAAGCCTCTGTCCATGTTCACCACCGTAGCTCTTGCACATATATGTATCCATGTTTAATAATTTGTAATTGGATATTTATTAATCTCTGATTATACATAATACTACCTAAAATAAAGCATTTTTTAATATAAATAAGTGACCTTTAACCAGACTAACCCATATTCATGCCGTGCCAAAGGAAGTTCAGATTCCGCTATTGGCAGTGATAGGGAAGGTCTGCTATTCCCCAGGCACTCGTTCAATGTAAGTGTATTGTTATTTAAGTAAACTGATTCCTATCACTCAGGAAGAAATAGTATCCAGCATTGTGCGCGGTTTGTCAAAAGTCAGATTTATGGGATTTTTGTTTCTAACGCAACACCCCAGCTGTCACTTTATACAACAATGGTTTCCAATGTTAGAAATATTGTGCTGTTTAACATAGGGATCATCAAACTTAACTAAATCTACAAGTTTTGAGTATATTTACTAATATCACGTGAGGGTACCTTTATACGCCGCTACTGGAGGATGGCTACAACCCGCTACAGGCTACAAATGTAGCTTGTAGCGTCAATATAGCCCGTAGTAGCGGCGTGTGAAGACGGGACGACACAGCCGGCAACAGATACATCTGTTTCCGAGCACTGCTCGAAAACAGATGGCTACAAAGCCGATTGTAGCGAGCTGTATCGGCGTGTAAAGAAGGAACAGAAGGGTTGTTTCTACACCATGCTATGTAGCTGGGGCGTGACACAGGCTCCGGGTTTCCGCGCCCCCTTCAGCGATCATTGGAGGAAGCTCCTGCGTTGCGATTGGTTGTCGCCGCACAGGGCGGCATATTTAAGGAGCTGACGAGTCACACTACACAATTGCTCGAGCGTCAAGTATTAATCAGCCTCCTGCGATGCCTGCCCAATCATGGGTTTCTTGCTTTGTCCTATCAGCGTACGGACGTCTCGTAATCCACAATTGTAGCACGCCTATGTGTTGTCCCTGCTGCACCAGGTACGCCCATAGTAGCTGGTTGTAGCGGTGTGTAAATGAGCTAAGATGAGCTACAGATGGCTACTTGAGACACCCGGCGATGTATCTAGCTATAGATGTTGCGTAGCGTAGCGCACCTTGTGGCGGCGTGTAAAGGAGGTGCGTTTACCGTTTGTAACCGTTTGAGCGTGCTCGTGCACGTGAAGTAGCGGGTTGTATCCATCCTCCAGTAGCGGCGTGTAAAGGTACCCTTAGAGATTAGCACATTTTTTAACATTTAAATTTTCCAGTTATTTGACATATTGCAAAAAAAATGTGATGATTAAATGGATAAATAATGATCCTTTCAAGTTGCTCAAGAACTGTCCTTGTTTTGCGATCAGCAACAGGTTTGCTCTATAGTACAAGAAGAAGCAAGAGCTTTCTAAGGCTGGCTTCACATTGCGGTCAGGTCAGGTCAGATCAGGTCAGGTTTTGTGTTCCAAAACCAGGAGTGACTCAAAAAACCTAGAACAGGTGTCAATCTTTCAATTATACTTTTACTCTGTAAGTTCCTCTCCTGGTTTTGGAACACAAAACCTGACCTGATCTGACCTGACCTGACTGCAGTGTGAAGCCAGCCTTACAAACCATTCAAAAAGTACCCGGTATTCCTTGTTAGGGGAACAGCAACAGCTCTGCAATTCTGAAAGTAAAAAAGCAATGTCTTCTGGCTACAATTATGCTTTTTTTTGTGAGCAGTTTAAGGTTCATTTACCTCCATTTCCCTACAGAACACAATGCACACGCAGGAGATGTGTGAGGCCATCTATTCATAGAGGCAGCAGCAACTACACAGTAGAGTCTGATGGGACAGAAAAGGAAATCATCAGCTGTGTAAGGCCGACACTGGACGTCCTGTCATCAGCAGTACACAACTAGAGATTCGAATTGTTCGCCAATCTCAAATTCGACCTGTTTTGGTTAATGTTCGAGTCATTCGATGAATGCGAACAATTTGCTTCAAATTCGGCAGTTCGAGGTTATGTTCGATAACGCTTCGATCACCAAAAGCGTAACTGGCTTTTCACAGTAATACTGTTATTGAATGTTAATATCCAGTTTCAGTGTATAGTGTGTGGGGGGAGGGGGGAGGGTTTAGATCAGTGCTGAAGAAATAATGCCAATCTCCATTTTCCTTTCTCCTACCTGCGTATACAGTGGGGCGGTGCACTCTGTCAGCAAATTAAACACACAGCAAAGTGCATTTTTTGCACACAAGCAAGGGCATGTGTCATTGGCTGTGTATGTCACATGTCCTTGCCCTATAAGACTCGGCCATTTTCCCCATCGCCACCATTCCTCAGTGCTGCAGTTGTGTGTCAGTCAGGCACCGCTACTGCTGCTGTGGGCGCTATACAGTATTAGATAAATAGTTAGCGAATCTCAAGTTAGATAGACAGATAGGTTTAGGGCGTAAGGACTAGTTAGAATCACAGCCATTTTGAGGGCTATTTCAGACAAGTAGGGAGTAGGGATTAGTTGTAAATATCAGCCCTTTTCAGGGATACTTCATAGAAGTAGGGACTAGTTATAATATCGGCCCTTTTGAGGGCTAGATTGGAGCAGTTCCTAGCAGTTTTTGCCAGGCAGGTGTGTGCAAGTGTTTTTCACAGCATATGGCCAAATCTAGTTCAGGCAATCCTTTAGGGCAGGTAGTGTAGCACTGCTGTGATGAAAGCTACACAATCTGTCTTCAGTAGCCAATTTTTTACTGCAGCTAGTCCAGGCAATATTTTTGGGCTAGTAGCAGTGTCTGGTAGTCAGCGGTGTAGCTCAGCTGTAATGTAAGCTACACCGCCTGTCTATCCAGTAGCCAATTTTTTACTGCAGCTAGTCCAGGCAATCTTTTTGGGCTAGTAGCAGTGTCTGGTAGTTAGCGGTGTAGTCCAGCTGTAAAGTAAGCTACACCCCCTGTCTATCCAGTAGCCAATTTTTTACTGCAGCTAGTCCAGACAATTTTTATGGGCTAGTAGCAGTGTCAGTTAGACAGTGGTGTAGCCCACTTGTGAAACAAGCTACACCGCCTGTCTAGTTCCGACTAATTTTTAACTACACCTAGCCCAGGTAATAGTTTGGGCCTAGTAGCAGTGTCACTTAGACAGTGGTGTAGCCCACTTGGGAAACACGCTAAACCGCCTGTCTAGTTCAGACTAATTTTTAACTGCACCTAGTCCAGGTAATAGTTTGGGCCTAGTAGCAGTGTCATTTAGACAGTGGTGTAGCCCACTTGGGAAACAAGCTACACCGTCTGTCTAGTTCAGACTAATTTTTAACATCACCTAGCCCAGGTAATAGTTTGGGCCTAGTAACACTGTTTGGCCACTTAGCTCTGCTCGATTTCCATCCTATTTTTTTCCCAACAACTGCAGAGTTACCAATTTGGTCACATACAAAATGAGTGGTAAAAGGCCTGCTGCTGGTGGAAAAGGGAAATGGCTTCTCCTTCACCTCAACTTCAACATCCCCAACCCTCCAGTCCTCTGAGGTGTCAGCCCAATCGCACTTGATTACTCCCAGCTCCCAAGTCTCCAGCTGCCCTACTGAGTATGGGGTAAAAGAGATGGTTGAGTCTGCAGAGCTGTTCAGTCACAATATAGCCTGGGAATTAGACGTTTGCTCCAAAGCTTCTGTGAGTCCAGACGAGGAAATGATCTGCACTGATGCCCAGAAGCTTTGTGAGTCGGATCCAGGCCCAGATGAAGAAGGTTCTGCGCATAATGTAGACCCTCATTCCCAAACTGTAACTTCTCTTGGTGGAGAAAATGAGGAAGATGCTGATACCTTATTGGACCGACAACTTAACTTTTCGGTCAGGGCAGGAAGAAGTTGTCTCTGAGGACAAGGGGTGTGATAACACACAGGGTGATGATGAGGTTGGAGATCCCACTTACTGTCAATCCACAGTCAGGCAGTCGATAAGGTCAGCAGAGGAGGTGGAGGAGGATGCTAGTGACGAAGAGGTTATGTTGCGCCTTCCTCGACAGAGACGGAGTACTGGACTTACATCAACAACAGCCACAACTCTGCATCTGAGCATAAAGTTGTGGTGGCTTTGCAGGTCGCATGGGCTCTAAGCCTTGCCTAGCCTGGGCCTTTTTTGACATCGCCAAGGATCACCCAACTCATGTGATCTGTAAGATTTGTCACCAATCTCTGAGTAGAGGCCAAAAACTCAATAGTTTGAGTACTTCATGCATGAACCGTCACATGGATATGAAGCACAAGTCGCAGTGGGAAGCACACTGTGCTACAATGCAGGCTAGCGGGGCGGGCCAACCACCGTCTGCCCCATCAAGTGCATCCATGTGCTCTTCATCCTCTGTGACTGTGGGGACAGCTGTCACACATGCTTTTGGATGCAGACCTTCCACCTCTTTACCCGCAACAGGCAGTGTGATTGCCAGGTCGTCACTTGTTTTTGAAGTGGAAAATGCTGCTGGTTTTGAGCTCTCTCAGACATCGAGAGCACCACCTTTGGAAGAAGGCAACATTATATCTTCGCCTGCACCTCCCTCACAGACCAGCAGTTTACTGGGGACACCCTACTCAACCCCGTCTCAGCACAGCAGCCAGCCCTCTGTCCCTCAGATGTGGACAAGTAAAATACCATTTCCTCCTAGCCATGACAAAGTTAAGCGGTTGAATTTCACCATCGGCAAGCTGTTGGCTACAGAAATGCTGCCTTTCCACCTGGTGGACACAGAGGATTTTTGAGACCTTATGTCCGTTGCAGTGCCCCAGTACCAGATGCCCAGTCACCACTACTTCTCCAAGAAAGGTGTGCCTGCACTGCACCAGCATGTCGCAGACAACATCACCACTTTCTTGAGAAACTCTGTGTGTGACAGGATGCATTTCACCACAGACACTTTGACCAGTAAGCATGGAAAGGGGAACTACATGTCGCTGACTGGGCACTGAGTAACTATGGTGAGAGCTGGAGAAGGGTCTGCTGTACAAGTCTTGCCGTACCTACGAGTTGTGCGTCAATCCTCGGTACGTAGCAGTTTCTACACTGCTTCTACCTCCTCAGCCTTGTCCCCGTCCTCCACCTGCGCCCAAAGCCTGTCTGGTAATGCCACCCGCGTTGTAACTGCGTACAAGGAATCCTGCACACCTACTTACTATGCTGGCAGCAGGGCTCAACACCATCAGGCGGTGTTTACCTTGAAATGTCTGGGAAATGTGAGTCACACAGCTGAGGAGTTGTGGTCAGCTCTGGAGACCGAGTTTCAGCAATGGTTGTCTCCACTCAACCTGCAGCCAGGGAAGGCCGTGTGTGACAATGCTGCAAACCTGGGTGCGGCCCTTTGTTGGGGCAATGTAACACACGTGCCTTGTATGGCTCACGTGTTAAACCTGGTTGTCCAGCAATTTTTAACACACTATCCCGGCCTAGATGCCTGCTTCTGCAGAGCGTCATCAGGGTACGGTACGGTGCCCGGAGTGGCACTGAAACGCGTAGGTGGAAATAAAGAAGGGGGGTCTTTTACCTAAAGACTTGTGACTGATTATTTAAAGCAGCGCGGACTGTCTTTACACCATCCCTGGATCTGATCATCTTTACACGTGCGACGTGGCGGTGGAAGTCCTGCAGCAGCTTATAAACTACATGCAATAAAAACTAGTTGTGGGTGCACACAACTAGACCAGGTGAGTGCACCTCTTTTTGATCTGAGTGTGGAATCAGTGTCATATTGATAGGGCACTATTGCGCCTCGCTTGTCTCCTTTATCGTTTTCTATGCTTCTGCAGAGGGCACGGTCGCTGCGTGCTCACTTCCAGCATTTGCATCCCACAGCTCAACGACTTGTATCGCTCCAAAAGTCTTTTGGCCTGCCGTTTCACTGGCTGAAATGCGATGAGCCGACAAGCTGGAATTCCACTCTGCACATGTTGCAGCAACTGTTGCAGCACCGCCGAGCCCTGGTGCAATACGTTATGACGTATAGCCTGGGCCAACAAGATTCAGAGGTTGGGCAGATCACGCTGCTGGAGTGGTCTCAGATCAAGGACCTATGCACCCTTCTGCACAGTTTTGAAATAGCGACGAACATGTTTAGCGCTGACAATCCCATTATTAGCATGACTATTCCGATAATCTACATGCTGGAGCACACTCTAAACAGTATTTGGAGTCAGGTGGTGGGACAAGAGGAGGTAGAGGAAGTACAGAGAAGTCCTATGCGGAAGGGATAACAAGATCCCCAAGGTTCTCATGGTCGGCAGCACCAAGAAGGCAGGCATGGGAGGGTGGGGGAGAGGGATTAACGGGGGCGCATGGTAGCAGTCAAACTGTTGAGGAAGGTGCAGGAACCCAGGAAGAAATGGAGGACGAACTGGCGATGGGCATGGAAGACTCAGCAGATGAGGGAGACCTTGATGACATTTCTGTTGTGCGAGGTTGGGGGGAGAAAGCAGAGGAAGTAAGTATGATTCTCATATCACCGCCACTAACACAACAAGGACTTGATCCTCCTGGATGTGCAAGACACATGAGCGACCTCTTGCTGCACTACCTGCAACATGACCCTCAGATTGTCAGAATTAGAAGTAATGCCGACTACTGGGTTGCCACACTCTTAGGCAAAACAAAATTTGTCGAAATAATTCCTGCCATAGAAAGGGACGCACGCATGCAGGAGTATCAGCAGAAGCTGTTACACAATCTTAGATCGGCTTTTCCACAAAACACCAGTGGTAGACAGAGTGAATGTCACAGTTCTAACTTGCCAACCGTGAGACTATGAAGTCATGACTCACACCGTACCAGTAACACCGTATCTACTGGTAACACCAATTTTGTGGCATCGTTTCACAAATTTTTTAGACCATCATTTGCAAGGCCAGAAGACACAAGATGTCTGACACATAGTCAACGCCTGGAGAGGATGGTACAGGAGTATCTCCAAGTGAATATCGATGCCATGACTGTGGAACTGGACCCTTGCTCATTTTGGGCTTCCAAGCTGGAAAAATGGCCTGAGCTCGCCACTCACGCCTTGGAGATCCTGTCGTGCCCTGCAGCCAGTGTTCTCTCTGAACGTGTCTTCAGCGCTGCTGGTGGTGTGCTGGCAGATAAGCGCACGCGTCTGTCCAGCCAGAATGTCAAGATGAACAAGTCATGGATCCGCAAGGACTTTTCTACCCCTGTGTCATCCTGGGGAGACTAAAGGCTTACGTATTTTTGATTGTGCTTCATGGCAGTAACCATTTAAAGTTTGCAACTATGGGACAATTGATGACACTTAAGCGGTGTCTGTGCCCAAATTTTTGGAAAAAATGGAGACTCTTGTTGGAGTACCCTAAATGTGTTTGACGTGATTTTAGAAGGGCATTACATGCCTATATCTGTGTCTCCTCTTACTCGTCCAGCTCTTTTCTTTTCCCATTTTTATATGTACTTGTCACTTTTCCATGTGTTTGTTGTGTCTTCTGAGTAGTTTTTCACCTTTTTGACACCTTAGAAGGTATTTTCAATGTGTTTGTATCTGTCTGTGTTTGCCTGCCATTGTTTTCAACGGTGTTCGACGGTGTTTGATGAACACTCGACGAACACACCCCCAATTCGAAGAATCTAATTGAATTAGAAAACTAGGGTGGTGGCTCATCTCTATACACAACTAGACAGGAAATTAGATAAGCACAAGATGTGTAATTGTCTATCAGAAGTAACAGTGGCAGCAGCAGCAGCTGCACAGTATAAAATATGACGAGACAAGCAAGGAAATGTCCAGGTCAGTAGGATCAGTAATAGCTGACTCAATGGCATTAGCAATATCAAAGTATATCTATAACATGATGGATAATCAGGGCATCCCCAGCTTCTCAACACAAAACCAGGTCACAAGTTACACATGCTAGCCTGTGTGGTGTAAACATGCTACCAGGGCCTGCAGCATCGCCAGACTTGTCTTCCATTGAACCCAACTGGGTCGTCATTGATTGACAATTGCAAAGGGAGCTGCCAGTTATGCACCCCAGGGCTGTTGGGCACTCAGAACCAGGCTTCAGCGCTTCAGGGGAGTCACAAGGGTCCAGACCCGGCTCCGTGACCCTGAGTTCAGTGTCAAAGAGTTCTTGGGGAAAATATAGAGATAGGGTGGTTTAAGGGATAGAATGTTTGTGACGCCACCAGTGGATTGCGACTATTGGTAGCCGCCGCTACTGCAGAACCTCTGGGGACAATGGACGGGCAGCTGTGATGGAGTGGCTCCCCACGGGTGGAGCGGGTCCCCAGGGAAGAAAGGGTACTTGATAGTCTCTGGGGCAGGCAGGGGTTAACTTTGGACCTCGTTACTTTGCTAAGAGGCCTTCACAGTGACTTGCCGCAGGAATAACACAGTCTCACACAGTTCTGCAATTCTGTACCCGGGTTTACTCACAGCAAGTTTCAACAGGTCATACGATGTTACACTGTCTCTCAGACAAACTCCAGTCTATGTAGTCTTTAGGAAACTGGGGCGGCAAGTATGAGATCCTCGGTGGTGTGCCTCTCTTTGCCTTTCAATTGTCCTGTTCCTTAGTGCTTCTGTCTGTCTGCGTCTCCATTCAGCGCCTCTGCGTGCAGAGCCCAGATCCAGCAGCCACGGGTCTTTTTTTTTATAACCAATCAAAACAGGGTACAAATATAATCTCGAGCCCAATAGACAATCAAGAAAGGAGAGGGTTGGACATACAAAAAGCAAGGGGGGGGGGGGATGGGGGAGTGGGAGAGGAAATTTAAAAAGAAGGTGCAAACTTAATCAGACTTAGTTACAATCTTACATCACGAAAGGCTTAATGCCATTGGAAACCACAGGGTCATAATATACAGTAAGTCAGTGGGAAATGCAGATAAAGGTTCTACTTATACCCAATCAGAAGATGGAGAGCAACGTGAGCAGAGGAGTGCCAGGGGTCTCACCAGGCCAGAACCTTGTTCTTTTTAGATAGGGTTCCTGCAAGCATTAACTCATAGCTCAAATGTGTGTTAAGGGTGGCGAGAAGTTCAGACCTGGAGGGAACCAAGTCAGCCCTCCAATGTTTGGAGATGCATTGTTTGGCAGCCGCCAAAACATTAGCGATAATCCGTTTCAGAGGGGGTGGGAAGTCAGCTAACCCTATACCCAACACCGCCAGCGGTCCAGTCAAAGAAAAAGGGAGCTGGGTCACCTCTGCTAGTACGTCCTCTACTTGACGCCAAAAGATCTGGATATATTGGCAACTGCACCAGACATGAGCTTGCGAACCCCTAGCAGAGCATCCCTTCCAACATAGAGCCGAGAAGGAATTGTGGAATTTAGCCATCCTTGCCGGGGTGATATACCACAGTAGTTGAACTTTTTTGGCCTGTTCTAGATGGTTAATGCAAGATGTAAAGGCGGCAAGTTGAGTTAAGGCCAGGCGCCACTCATTAGGTGATGCTGAAAATGAGAGGGAGGATTCCCAGGACGACATAAAGGGAAGCTTAGCCCCCACTCCTTGTAGCAAAAGTGCATGGTATAAGATGGAGCTCCCATGAGATAAATACGTGCGGGGTTTAAAGAATCTCCCAGGTGATGAGAGGTTTAAAGCTCCGCAACAGACTTCAATGTTGAAAAAACTAGAACAACGCCATCTGCGGCAGGGCAAACCTGAGTTTCAAGTCTTCGAAAGACAACATCCCCTCAGGACAAAACAGATCAGAGACCTTCAGTATACCGCATTCCCTCCACACACTCAGGGATAGATTATCTATCGAGCATTCAAGACCTTGCAAGGAAATATGGGGGTACAGAAATGGAAGGTGAGAAGGGGCCAATGAAGTCCATAACCTAAGAGCGGCCTTAATTGACCGGAGGTGCGGGCTGAGAGAAGATGGGCATAATAATTGTTGTTCTAACAATAGCTTAAGAGAGTGTCAGGGGGCATAGTGTGACTCAATTTGGAACCAGGGGAAAACTGAATCACCCTCCCACCACAGCTTTAGTGGTTCCAGCAACGCAGCACTATGATAAAACAGCACCCTGGGTACCCCAAGACCACCCTCAGCGTAAGGCAGGGTCATAATTTAACGCTTGATTCTATGTGGCTTTTTATTCCAGATAAAACGATCCACAGCAGATTGAAAGGCCGAGATAAATTTGGAGGGAATAGACAGAGGCAGACATCTGAAGAGGTATAACAGCTTGGGAAGGAGCATCATTTTAGTTATTTGAATTCTCGCCAACCAGGAGAGTAAGGGAATGGAGAATTGATCAATGTCCCTCTTTATGTCTTTTAGTGTGGCTTCACAGTTAATTTGGACAATGTCCGATTGATGGGTAATTTGAATGCCCAAATAGGAAAGGCCAAGGGGAGTCCATAAAAAGGGGCATTGAGACTGAATCTATAGCTGAAGCGGGACAGAGAGAAAGAGCGGGAAAAAAGATGATTTAGTTAGGTTAAGTTTATAGAAGGATGCTTCGGAAAATTGGTTTCAGATAGAGGTGAGGCCACGGAGAGAGTCAAGGGGGTCAGAACATATGAGGACAACATCGTCCGCATATAACCCCACCTTACGTTCGGTCTTCCCCACCATCACTCCCCTAACCTCAGGAGACTGTCGAATCATAGAAGCTATGGGTTCCATGTCCAACGCAAAGATCAGAGGGGTGAGGGGGGCAACCCTGGCGGGTACCATTAGAGATAGAGAAAATGCGGGACGAAAACCCCGAAGCGCGAACCGAGGCACAGGGATTGGTAAATAAAGCCATTATAGCTCTAACAATCTGGCCCGCCAAACCAAATCTATATAGTGTGTTCTCGATATATCCCCAGTGCACCCTGTCAAACGCCTTTTCAGCGTCAAGGGACAGGAATACACTGGGGAGGCGCCCCCTCTCCACCACATCCAGCAAATCGATCAGGCATCTAGTCCTGATCTGCCTCCCCGTGACAAACCCAACCTGATTGGGATGAATTAGGCTTGGGAGCACTGTCATTAACCTATTGGTCCAAAGCTTTGTGTAGATTTTGACATTGCAATTTAATAAAGCAATGGGACGGAAGTTACCGGGGAAAGTAGTGGGCTTCCCTGGCTTAGGGAGAGTTGCTATGGCAGCCTCCAAGCCCTCTTTGTGGATGGCACCCGGAGAAATCCAGGAGGAAAATAAACGTGTAAGAAACGGGACGAGAACAGGTTGAAATTGGGAGTAATATCTAAAAGGGAATCCATCAGGACCAGGGGTAGAGCGTCTTTTAGAATCCCGTATCACCGGGCAGACCTCAGATTCGGTAATTGGGGCATTAAGGGAGGCCAACCGGTCAGGGGTGAGACATGGGAGTTTGACCTTATCTAAAAAGGCATTGATAGAGGTCGGGGTAGGCTGGGCCAGAGGGGTCCAAATTAAGATTATATAGAGAGGATAAAAGGAGGCGTATTCCTCAGCAATTTGAATAGGGTTGTTTATTTGGGTGCCATCTGGTTTAAGCAGATAAGTGATTTTCGTCTGTACTTCCCACCTTTTGACCCGCCTAGTTAAATTTCTTTTTCATCGTTGCTGCAATTTTATGTTCAATCCGTTTTTATTATCAGAATTAAAATAAAAAAAAACATAAACAATTCAAACAATCATACAAAGTATATAAAATGTACCAGCATACCATACATGAATACCTTCTATGATTTCCTTACCTCGAATATCTATATATTCTATTTTCGGGTATCACTGTTACATAGTGTTAGTCTTTTTACTTTTCTTCCTTCAGTAAAGTAACTCAACCAATTCTGTCTATACTCTAATTAGACATTAATCTGTTATATATATATCTTGGTCCGTTAACCGAATCTAAACCATACTCAGTTAATGTACTTTAAGTATTTTTCACTATGTGATTTCATTAAAGCGTCTTCCGTAGTGGATCCACTCTTTGAATTCGTGAGACAGGTGATCCTGTTCATATCATATAATTCTGTGTCGCATATTGCACCTGCCTTCACTCAGTTTCCAATGATAGTGAGGTAACAGAAGAGAGAGAGAGAAAGAGAGAGGAAAAAAAAAAAAAAAAAAAAAAAAAAAGGGGGGGGGGGACAGGGGGGGGGGAAAGAGGAGTATAAGGATAGTGAAAGGGAGAATAGAGATATGGTTCATCATCGCACCACCTCCGAAGAGGAGAGATCAGTACCATTCACGGTCCATCCCAGCTTTCAGTTAATTTCTTAAAGTCCTCAGACTCCCTGAATATGATCCATGACTGCCAGGTCCTCACAAACCAGAGTTATCTCCTGAAGCTTGGGCCAACAATTCCTCCATATGATGGACGTGGGAGAATTCAGCCAACCATTCTGTCATGGATGGGGCTACCGTTGTCAGCCAGTGTCTGGGTATAACCATACGGGCCGCCGTTAGACAAAATCTGAGAATACTGCGTTTTTGGCTCGCTATGGGGCCAGGTAACATAGATAGAAGAGCCACTTGAGGTGTAGGTAATATCCTATCCCCAGTAATGGCCGTATATGCCATAAAGACCCTGTCCCAGAAGCTCCGTACACCTGGACACTGCCACCATATGTGAAACATGGTGCCCTTGGCACTTCCACAACGCCAGCACCTGTCCGACACCGAGGGGAAGATAGCATGTAACCTCACAGGGTATTGATACCACCAAGTAAGAATTTTAAAGTTCTTTTCTTGCGTACAGCCAGCCGGGGACATCTTGTGTGTGTATAGAAAGGCCGCTGCAATGTCCTCCGCATCAAAAATGCAATCCATTTCGGTCTCCCAAGCTCTCATGTATGCGGGGGCCGTCGTCGATTCCCCTCCCTCAGCATTTGGTAAATAAGGGAGATCTGGTGTGATGGCGGAGACTCCCGGGTAAATACCTTCTCAAATTGAGTTAAGGGAGGAGGATTACCCAATCTCCCCCCAGCTCGGCAACAAAAAGATCTCAACTGTTCGTACTCCAGCCAAGACAGAGGCAGCACAGGAGATCTATCCTGTAATTCAGCGAGGGGAGGCAGGCCCCCCCTCGAACTCAGTTGATACAGTCTAGGTTCTGATATCCTCCGCCATCCCAGGAAGCCCGAACGTTGAAGACCCGGAGGGAAGTCAGGGTTACCGAACATGGGAGACAGAGGGTTACCCATACCCATCAGACCCTTCCTTCGTTTCACCTTATCCCATGTTTTTATGATCTCCTTAGCCACCACCCCTGGACTTCCCGACCCTATCTTCTCTTTGTCTCTTGTCTCTATCCATGGTAAATTCCGTAGAAGAACCATATACCCTCTCTGTTCCAGTCTTACCCATTGCTTCGAGTCCCATCTATAATGCCAGTCAAACAGATGGATTAACTGGGAGGCCTGGTGGTATGTCTGTAGGTCCGGGAGTCCTGCTCCTCCTTGTCTCTTAGATCTTGTCAAAATTTGATATTTCAATCTAGGTCTAGACTGCCTCCATACAAAACGAATCAATGCCGAGCGTAAGATTTTAAAGAAACTCTGCGGGGGCGAGAGTGGAACTGTCTGGAAAACATAAAGAAACCGGGGGAGCACATCCATCTTAAACGAATTAATGCGTCCTAGCCACGAGATTGTTTTCTTGTTGTAACATTTAAGGTCCTTCAGAGTCCTAGTTAATAAGGTCTCGTAATTTAACGCATATAATCTACTCAAGTCTGAGGGGAATTCCCAGGTATTTAAGGGCCGTCTGCTGCCACTTAAACGGAAAGTTAGCCATAGCTCTCTCCACTTCTCCCGTTGGTAATGTGATATTAAGGGCTTCTGTCTTTGTGTAGTTAATTTTGAAATTACTAACTTCACTATATTTTCCAAATTCCGACATTATTGCGGGGATAGTGATATGTGGACGCGATATATATAATAAAAGGTCGTCGGCATATAATGAAGCCTTATAGTGACTTTTTCCTATCTCTATGCCCTGTATATCTGGGTTTTGTCTCACCGCCACTGCCAAATGTTCCATTGCTATCGCATACAGTAGCGGTGAGAGGGGACAACCCTGCCGAGTCCCGTTTTTTATCGGAAAAGGGTCGGATAGTGAACCATTGATTTTAATTGTGGCAGACGGTTCAGTGTATAATGCGGTAATGTGACCAATAAATTTTTCTCCCAACCCTATTTGTTTGAGAGCAGAGTTCAAAAAACTCCACCTCACCCGATCAAATGCCTTCTCGGCGTCTACCGAGATCAACCCCAGGGGCTTATGGGAGGCTCCGGCATGTGCAATCAGGGAGAGCGTCTTCAACACTCCGTCCCTTGCCTCTCTACCCTGGACAAACCCCACCTGATCCGTATGGATGATAGAAGGTAAATGGGGTGCCAATCTATTAGCCAGAATCTTTGCATATAGTTTAATGTCCACGTTTATAAGTGAAATTGGCCTATAATTAGAGACTATGGTGGGATCTTTACCTGGCTTTGGCAGGACTGTAATATGGGCTGCCAGGGACTGTGGAGCGAACCCGGTAGACGCCGAGATGGAGTTATATACTTTTGTCATATGCGGTGTGAGGTGTTCCCTAAAAACTTTATAGAATTGTGGAGAAAATCCGTCTGGACCCGGACTCTTTCCTGTAGGGGTATTTTTGACAACTTCATCTACTTCCGCTATTGATACTGCTGTTTCCAACTCGTCTACTATCTGCTGTCTCAGCTTCGGGAGTGGAGTGTCCGCTACGTACTGATCTATCTTGGTCTGCATAGTCACTTTTTGTGTATTCGATATCGGCCCCTCAATGTTATACAATTTTTGGTAAAAATTGCGCATTGTGTCTAAAATTTCTCTTGGGTCGTGTGTCTCTACTCCTGTTTTTCGTCGAATTTTTGGTACGTATGTGGTCTGAGTCCTGGGGTGCAGTAAGCGTGCAAGGGGGCGATCACATTTGTTGGCCTTAAGATACATGAGGCTTTTTATTGTGTTTCTGTATTTTAAAGACTGCTCATTAAGTAGATTCCTAAGTGCCTCTCTGTGCTTAATCAAGTCTCCTAACACTATTGCTGACATATTGTTTTTATGCTGCTGCTCCAGTTTATATATGGCATCCGACAGCTCCTGAATTCTGACCGATCTTTCCTTTTTTAAGCGGGTTCCATGTTTAATGAAAATCCCTCTTAACACACATTTAAGGGCCTCCCATTTAATCGGGGTCTGTGTGTCATCTCTCCGATGATCTTCCCAGAACAAGTCAATCGACTCTTTAATTTCCGTCGAGCAAATCAAGTCCTGAAGGAGATTATCATTGAGTCTCTACGTCCAAGGTCGGGCTACTACGTCAGGGGGGGTGATGTCTAAAAATATTGGTGCATGATCAGACCATAAAAAACTACCAATGGTCGGTCTAGGGTGCCAGGACAATGCATGATGGCTAACGAGAAAAAAATCAATGCGACTATATGAGTCGTGGGGGCTAGAATAATACGTATAATCCTTATCCCCAGGATTACATGCCCTCCATACATCAACTAACTGCATCTCATGGAGAGTTTGTTTTAAGAGAGTGATTTGCTTAGGTGTTCCTCTCTCTCTTTTTGATGTGGAGTCCAGCCGCGGATTGAGGGTGAGGTTAAAGTCTCCCCCTATCACTACCACCCCTTCCGCAAACTCTCTCACTTTGTTCAAGAAGCCCCGACTGGCTGTAGCTGAATTGTCGTTCGGTGCGTACCACCCCACAATAGTGTATATGGTGGCATGAATCTTCATTTTCAACAATACGTATCTACCCTCCTTGTCTATGCAAGTATCCAGAATGGTATGTTGTAAGGATTTGTGGATAGCAATGGATACCCCCCTCGAGCGGCTAACAGGGCAAGCGCTGTGGAACCATGTTGAAAAGTACCTATCTCTAATCTGTGGAACATGTTGTTCCTTGAAGTGAGTCTCCTGTAAAATAAGCACACTCACCTTCCGTTTGTGCATACCATATAGTATTTGTGATCTTTTCTGGGGTGTATTGAGCCCCTTCGCATTCAGGGACCCCAGGGTAATCTTTGGTCTCATCTTGACCGGGATGATTCGTCTCACTCTCCAAAAGTGGTATGGAAGATAAAATAATTATATTATAGTTTCAAGAGAGGAAAAAAGAGGGGGGAGAAGTGTGAAGAGTAACGTTAAATCAGGGGATAAGAATAAATAAAATAAAGTAAGAGGAGGAAAGAGAAAATAAAAGAAAAAGGGGAGTCAGTACAGAGCAAGAGCAACCTCAGTTACAAAACCTGTTTAGAGTATTCCCACAAGACGCAATGTTACGTAAATGGATCAATATAAATGTATATCTTATGGTGTACTGCTTACAAGTAACTAGGAGGATTAGGATAACTGCCAAATACCATACGACAGGTTATGGCTCCTCCGTAGGGATCGTATAGTATGCGCAAGGTGGAGCGAGTCTCCCCCCACCGGTTCAACCAGTAACTTCTCCTCTTTGGGGTGAACCGTTACGTCCCTTATCTGCAGGTAAGGCCAGCGGAGTATCTGATATACCTAGTAATGTTGCATTCCGTACCCCCCAAATATGGCTCTATCCGGTTTATCCAAGTAATATGATATGATATAAAGGGAGATCCACGACCCAATTTTAACCAGGGTCTCTATTCCCCCCTACCCTCCAATGGGGAGCGGAGTGATCTCTTTAAATATCAAACACTCCAAGGAGTACCGGGAACCCAACCTCGGAATCCCTCCATGGGGCGTCATCACCCGCACGCAACAATCGTTAATCCAGCAATAATATAAAATACAGAATGGACCACAATTCCCATGAGACAAACAATAAACTTTCAACTGTCAAAATTAGTCTGCTTTCCTTTTTCATAGGGCAGACTTGTGTGAGGGGCAGGTCTCAAAACCCCGTAATACTCAGTTACGGTTCCCAGATTAATGTCCTGTAGGACCAAAAGACCCTGTCCCCCTCCCAAACAAAAAGCAATTCAGCCCATCCCTCTGAAGTCTCAAGCTCATGGGACCCTGTCATCATCAGGTCGGCCTCGATCTTCCTGTCTACCTCTTTCATAGTGTCTGCCTCCTCTCCTGGGTCGTTGGGGGAGGAACCGAACCGGGTGGTCAAATCCTCTGTATTGGAATGGCAGGGACGGCCAGTCCGTGATCTCAACTCTTGGGATATTGAGGGCTGCCGAGAAAGCAGAGATGCCATTTGGGTGACTCAGCAAGTGTACTCTGCCCCCCCCATGGACCCTGAGACAAAAAGGGAATCCCCAGGTATATGGTATGTAATGTTGACGTAAAACGTCCAATAAGGGGCGCAGGGCTTTTCTTCTCTGAAGAGTCCATCTTGAAAGGTCTGGTAGTAACTGGACCCTAGTGCCCTTATATTGTATGACATTTTCGGCCCTTGCCTTGGTCATAACTGCATCTTTTATCCGGTATTTATGAACCCGGCATATCACATCCCTCGGTGGAGCCTGGTCCATGGGTTTTGGGCCTAAGGCACGGTGAGCTCGATCCAGTTCAAGTGGTGTCTCCTGGGGACGCTGAAGAACTGTATTAAACATCTGCTGTAGAGCTCCATTGATTTCTTTGGGCGCGACTGTTTCTGGTAGCCCCCTTATTCTGATATTATTTCGTCTGCCTCTATTCTCAGCGTCGTCAAGCATATCAGCCAACATTTGAATATGGTGAGACTGAGCCACTAAGGTCTCTTCTTGGGCGTCCAGTCTGGCCGTCAATGCAGCTATAGCCTGGTCCTGGATGGTGACCCTCTCATTGCATTGCTGCAGTTCGTCTCTCAAGGTCGACAGTTCTGCCTTATATGATGTTTCTAGGCGGGCTACATATTGTTCCATGTCTTGTCTAGTCAGCATGTCTCTCAATCTTGCGTTTAATAGACCCATATCAATCCCTGTGTTACATGGGGGTTGAATCCAAAGCCCTGTGTAGCATAAGCAGGATAGCAGTTGGGAGACATTGCTAATGGAGAGTGGGCCAAGGAATTGTAGCCATTTTGCATTACCTGACCGTCTCCCAGTACTGCGTCTGCTGCCCCATGGGTTACAGTCTGCTGTGTATGCTCATAGCTAGCTCCGGGATATATGGGTGCAGGGTCTCTAGGTGTGCTCTCATTATAGTCCATGACACAATCTTCCTCCTCCATCCCCTCATGTCCCTCATCTTCCTGTGCCACTTCCACCCTGTCTGACACCGACCTGTTTACTGCGGCACCGTCCTCCTGAATGTCGCCATCTTGATTTGTGGTCTGGGGAGCTTGAATCTCACCCATCCCTTCCACAGGTGTCTGGTCTGCGGTGTTATCCGGCACTGTCCCCGGGGTCTTTACAGCAGCAGCTCCTCTCCTTCTCCGCCGCTCGTCCTGTTGCTGCGGCTAGACACGCCTCCTCAGGCTCCCTCGCCGCCATTACTACAGGGCCTCCGTCCTTCTCCGGGCCGACCAGGTACCTGGTTATCTGTTGCGCAGCGGGTTCCAGCGCTGCCGGAGGGGCTCCCCCGGTGCCTTTTTTCTTTTTAGCCCCATGGAGTGATTAAAACAGGCTGATGTCGGTCTCTGATGGGGTTAAACCGGTGGGTGAGGGAGAGCTCTCAGAAAACACGTCCTCACTCCACCGCTGCCATACCACGCGCCCGTTGCTGCAATTTTAAGGAACAGACCCCGAATTACGACCTTATGGGCAAACCACAAGGTGTCATCTTGCACCTTCCCAGTATCATTGGATACAAAAATCTCCCCTAAAGCTCGTTCAATCTGCTGTGAACTATCCTGATCTGAGAGAAGATATTCATTTAGACGCCAACGTGAGGGAGGGCTAATAGCCTGAGAGTCCTCCAGGGTCACTGATACTGGTGCGTGATCAGTCCATGAGATATTGCCTATGGTGGCAGAGGTACAATGAGGATGTGCAACATCATCAATCAGAATGTGATCAATTCTACTGTATGTTCCATGCCTTGGGGACATAAAGGTATAGTCACGTTCACCACAGTGGATATACCTCCAAATATCATGAAGGTGGTGGGAGTTTACAAGTAAAGCCATCTCGCCTCTTGAAGCCGAAGAGGCAGAGCAGTCTAAGATTTTAGACATAGGGATATTGAAATCCCCTGCAACTAACTTATACCCATAATGGATAGTGCCCAAGGTCTGGAAGACACTATGTAAAAACCTAAGTTGACCACAGATAGGGGCATAGAGCGAGACCACAGTGTATGGAACAGAGTTAATGAGACAGAGGACGATGAGAAATCTACCCTGCGGATCAATGATGGAGCGTACTTCCTGAAATGCTATGGACCTGCTAAAAAAAATGGCTACCCCTGATTTTTTCATTTGATCATTAGCAAAGTAACGATACGGGAACAGCTGTGAGGACATACGTGCATTATCCTGCTCCAAGAGGTGTCTCTCCTGTAAACAGACTATATCATGGTGTCCCCTTCCCAGCTGTCTCCAGACCAATGATCTCTTTGCTGGGGAGTTAAGCCCATTCACATTCACTGAATATACTGAAATACTCATGCTTAAGCTGTAGAAACAATGCAAAGTAGCGTAACCCTTGTGGAAATAAAAGTCTGTGTAAGAGACACAAGAATAGAAAGTCCTGGAACTGCATAAATGCACCTGCAAAGAAAGGGACAGACAAACAAGAGGAAGGGGAGACAGACACGGATAACAACCACTGAACAAACACAACAAGGTTCATTCGGAAACCCGAACGAGGAAGGTGAAATCATAAAAAAAATCACCTAATGGGGCCAAAAAAATTAGAGGCCTAAAAAAGGCAAAACTGGTCTCTGAAACAAGTGATCAACCAGATCACGCAGGGAAGAAAAAGTTCCAACCTCGTGCGGGAAGGCAGTCAGGAACCTCCATTAATGAGCACCTCAGGTCTCCTCCCAGTGGGGCAACACGATATCTCCCGGGGGTCTTGGCAGAAGGTCTTGGAGAGTCCACAGTCGACGGGGAGCCAGGGGGCTTGAGACCCCACCGAACGAGAGTCTTGGCAGCTTGGGATGGGGTGATGCAGGAAGTGTTTACCCCATCTTTGCGAATGAGAAGTTTGGTGGGGAATCCACATCTGTACGGGATCTCCTTGTCTCTCAGCATGGCTGTATAGGGCATAAAAGCTCTATGGAGTGCCAAGGTCCCCTATGAAAGGTTGGGGAAGACAGCAATCTGTGCAAGACGGTCAGGCAGATCCGGTTTACTCCTTAGTGCTTGCAAGAAATCCTCCTTCATTTCAAAAAAGTGGATACGTTCTAACACATCTCTAGGGATTGAAGGACCCAGACCCTGGGGCTTAGGGATCTGGTGTATCCTGTCAATTATAATACCAGTCTTAGAGAGCTGGGGTAATACAGCAGAGATGAAGCTTTGCAGGAATTCTTTCAAGTCCAGAGCTGAGACAGACTCATCAATGCCTCTGAGTTTTACATAATTCCTCCTGGACCTGTCTTCCAGGTCCAGGGTTTTGGCTTGGGTCTTAGTCGTCAGTGCTTGCAATAGCTCATGTGAGTCCCATAAAGCATTATGAGAGGTAACCAGCTCCTCCATCTTGCGCTCCAATCTATCTGTGCGTCCACCAAGTTCCTCCACATCCCCTCTAAGTTCTCCCACCATCCCGCGCATATCTGCTTGTAATGAAGATCTAAGATCTTCCAATATGCTCCGGAGTACTGCAGCTGTGACAGGGAAAGTCAGGGTGAGCAGTCACGCTGGATGCTGCAGCAGGCTGAGAAGACTGGCGCGCAGAGCAGGAAGCCCTGAGGATGGCGGCGCCATCTTGGAAATCTGAGGAGAGCGGGGCTCTCCTCAGATTTTCCTCTCAGGCTGCCTTCTCAGGGAATGCGCCAGGTGTGATCCGTAAGCTCCTTTGGAGCTCGTGGCCTCCGGTTCAGCGGTTCGGGGGCTGGACTCCTGCGCCATGTTCAGGGCCAGTCCCTGTTTCTAGACCAAACCCCTCCGTTTGGTATCACCAGTCCAGGATTCGGGCGCATGGGCTGCTATCGCTCTGCTGTTGCCCCTAGGGTTCTTTCCCTTCTGTTCCTGGGATGAGCCCCTCACTGCTCAAGTCCCCTGCTTCTCCATTCAGAGCTTGTGTCTTTCTCCCTCTGTGCTCTACATTCTTGCTGTTCTCTCTCCACTCCGCACTACTGTCTCCACTCCTCCTTACTTAATTACTCCTCAAACTCAACTCAACTACTCTCTTCGACTGTCCTTCTTCCTCCCACCCACACTCCTCTACCCTATTCGCCTCTCTTGGACGGAGTCCTTCCTACAGTGGGTCCACCTACATCCCTACTAGGGTCTATTTGTCTGGGTGTTTGGTGAGGATCCCTCACTTACCATCCCCATCTCCCGACTACAGGAGAACCACCAGAAGTGGCTTGGGTGCAGTTCCCCTCAGAGTGTCCAGACCGGTGGGGCGCCACATCAGCAGTAGGATTCTTGGTATGATTGTGACCATTTACAAAGTGTATGCACGATTGGCATCAACTCTAGATTTAATTAAACTAGTAGAGTTGGTAATTACATAAGGGCACATTGCAATAACACTTTAATCAAAGAACAGAAAAAACACCCAAGTGCACGCATCAACGCCTATACTGTAGTATTTAATTCTATACCTTGGTATGACATCTTAATTCAAAGAACAAAAGCCACTGCCAGGTGACGCATTCATGACTCTATATGAGTATACATCCTTACCATTTGTCGTAATCAATGTGCATAAGCACAAAGCTCACATGCTTCTTTAATTTGTCTTCAATGAAAAAACACAAAAAAATTGTCCTAAAGCCAAATTGGATCTAATTCCACACCAACATAAAAAAGGGGGTGGACAAAAGTATTGGCACTGTTAGAAAAATCATGTGATGCTTCTCTAATTTGTGTAATTAACAGCACTGTAACTTACCTGTGGCACCTAACAGGTGTTGGCAATAACTAAATCACACTTGCAGCAAGTTGACATGGATTAAAGTTGTCTCAACCTCTGTCCTGTGTCCTTGTGTGTACCACATTGAGCATGGAGAAAAGAAAGAAGACCAAAGAACTGTCTGAGGACTTGAGAAACCAAATTGTGAGGAAGCATGAGCAATCTCAAGGCTACAAGTCCATCTCCAAAGACCTGAATGTTCCTGTGTCTACCGTGCGCAGTGTCATCAAGAAGTTTAAAGCCCATGGCACTGTGGCTAACCTCCCTAGATGTGGACAGAAAAGAAAAATTGACGAGAGATTTCAAAGCAAGATTGTGTGATGGTGGATAAAGAACCTCGACTAACATCCAACAAGTTCAAGCTACGCTGCAGTCCGAGGGTACAACAGTGTCAACCCGTACTATCCGTCGGCGTCTGAATGAAAAGGGACTGTATGGTAGGAGACCCAGGAAGACCCCATTCTTACCCCGAGACATAAAAAAGTCAGGCTTTGCCAAAACTTACCTGAGAAAGCCTAAAACGTTTTGGAAGAATGTTCTCTGGTCAGATGAGACAAAAGTAGAGCTTTTTGCGTAAAGGCATCAACATAGAGTTTACAGGAGAAAAAAAGAGGCATTCAAAGAAAAGAACACGTCCCTACAGTCAAACATGGAGGAGGTTCCCTGATGTTTTGGGGTTGCTTTGCTGCCTCTGGCACTGGACTGCTTGACCGTGTGCAATGACCAAAAACACACTTCAAAAAGCACTAGAAAATGGTTTGAGAGAAAGCACTGGAGATGTCTAAGGTGGCCAGCAATGAGTCCAGACCTGAATCCCATAGAACACCTGTGGAGAGATCTAAAAATGGCAGTTTGGAGAAGGCACCCTTCAAATATCAGGGACCTGGAGCAGTTTACCAAGGAAGAATGGTCTAAAATTCCAGCAGAGCATTGTAAGAAACTCATTGATGGTTACCGGAAGCGGTTGATCCAGTTATTTTGGCTAAAGGTTGTGCAACAAAGATTAGGCTGAGGGTGCCAATACTTTTGTCTGGCCCATTTTTGGAGTTTTGTGTGAAATGATCAATGTTTTGCACTTTTGCTTCATTCTCTTTTGTGTTTTCTCATTGAAGACAAATTAAATGAAGATAATAATACCAAAGAATTTGTGATTGCAATCATTTTCAGGAAGAAACAGTATTATCTGACAGAATTGCAGGGGTGTATATTTATAGGTATATTTATTTATTTATATATACTGAGGTGCATCTCTATAAATTACAATATCCTCAAAAAGTTTTTTTTTTTTTCAGCAATTCAATACAAAAAATGAAACGCATATTTCTCCATATAATTGCGAGTTGGCTCCTCCACTTCCTGGATGTCCGCCTATGTCACTTCCGACTGCGCCATATTTCCACACCCAAGTGATGGGTACGGTAATATGGCGGCCGCTACACGCTGCATGCTTTCCCCGCTCGCTGCCAGTAGTCCACCAGTCCCCGCAGCACCCCCCACTAACCAAACACGCATCCCCCAGCTATCCCCCCATCGTCGATCATCTGGGACATACAGGACCTGAGATGATCTCACTAGCATGGTTGGAGTTACATCACATGACTGTGACATCATCTCAGGCCCTGTCCACACACAGAGAAGAACCAGGTAATGCAGCCCGTCATCCACTCTGCCACGCTCTACACATACACACACTACACACTGCCACACACTACACTCTACACTGCCACACACTACACACACACACTACACTCTGCCACATACACACTACACTCTGACACAATCTACACACTGCCACACACTACACTCTGCCACACACTACACTCTGCCATATACACACACTCTGCCACACACTCACTCCCACCCTGCCACACACACACACACACACACACTCCCACTCTTCCACACACATACTGCCACACACACTCTCCCCACACACACACTTCCACTCTGCTACACACAAACACTTCCACTCTGCCACACACACACTCCCACTCTACCACACACACACACTTCCACTCTTCCACTCACACTCCCACTCTGCCACACACACACACTCCCACTCTGCCACACACACATCTCACAGACACACACTTCCACTCTGCCACACACACTCCACTCTCCCACACACACTCCCACTCTGCCGCACACACCCCCACACTGCCACACACACACACTCCCACTCTGCACACACACTCCCACTCTGACACACACACAAACTCTCACAGACACACTCTTCCACTCTGCCTCACACACTCCCAGTCTCACACACACACACTCCTACTCTGCCGCACACACACCCCACACTGCCACACACACACTCCACTCTGCCCCTGCTTTCCACCTGCTCTCCCCCTGCTCTGCTCCGCTCTGTTTTTCCCGCTCTGCCCCTGTTTGCACAGCTCTTCCCTGCTCTGCTCCTTCTTTGCCCAGCTCTCACCCACTCTGCCCCACTCTCCTCTGCCCCTGCTCTTCCCCACTCTGCTCTGCCCTTGCTCTTCCCCCTCATCTCTGTCTCACTAGTCCCCACTCTGCTCTGCCCCATTTGGCCTCACTCTGCTCTGCCCCACCCTGCTTCTGTTCTGCCCCTGTCTAGCTCGTTGCATGGGAGCGAGCAAAGGGGGGCAGATCCACCATGGGGGAAAGCACACGACCACAGGAAAAGAGCAGAGAGACAACAAAGGGGGGACCAGAGAGCAACCACAGGTGGGGGGGCTGAGAGACAGCACAGGTGGGGAGCCAGAAAGCACGCAAGGGGGGATCCAGAGAGATGCCGGCCACCCCCAGCACCCATTATCATGTCACCACCTACCCAATGCTATAGCATTGGGCTCCCATCTAGTATTTTATAGAATCATTACAGAGTATTCTATTTTAAGTGTCTATTTCTGTAAATGTTGAAGGTTATGACTTACAGCCAATGAAGACCCAAAGGATGAAACATCTATGCTCTGAACATGTAGGTGAATGGTCTGTGTGGCCTGTGAGGGCCGCTTTACACACACCAACTTCTGTGTCCAACTTCTGAACAGATCTCTGGTTGCAGTGAAATCATGGACACATTGTTACATTTGTACACAGCCACATAATGGTAACAATGTGTCCATGATTTTACTGCAACACAGAGATCTGTTCAGAAGTTGGACACAGAAGTTGGTGTGTGTAAAGCGGCCCTCACAGTCACAGACCTCTCTGTATCTTGCAAAAATACTATGGATCAGTGTAACTTATCACTTTACATATATAGCTATGCCTTTTGTATTTGAATATCGAAGTATACAGCAACTATGTCCATCAACTTCTGCAAAGTGAAGGAAAGCATCACACATGCAACATTTCGCAAAAAAAAAAAAGTGTAACATTTTGACTTCTGAGTAGTTTGGAGCAGTCCTAATAGGAGATAAGTGGATCTTTTAATCACAATGACATTTACATACTGCAGCCTTGGAGGAGATATTTTCACAGTGTATAATGACTTTCTTATACTTTTGTTATATATGTCCTTGAAGATCGAGGTTAGCCAAGATAATGCAATTAAAAATCAAGTTACATCCATGGTAGTTATTATTTAGCAAATGATGAGATTACAAAGTACATGACACTGAGGCTGCAGAGCGGCAGAAGACAGGACATTATGTCTAACGTAACCAGTAGCCACAATGATTCCGCTTTGTAGATACCAGTAATAACTGGAGTTTATGACAAAGACAAAGCCGCTCCAGGAGGCCGGAGACTCTTGAAGTCCTTGTTATAGTGAAATAAATCAGACATTATCAGACTTCGTGCAAAGCATAGATTTAAACAAGTCAGAAACGTTTTGCAGCCGCCCTCAAATTTACTGTAAGGGAAAATATCCAGGGACGTATGTCCACTTCGTGCTTTATAGACAGTGATGTAGAATACGCCACATTTGTTGGCTGCCCCTTTTTCTCAATACACAATCAATCCTCATTTATTTCTTTCAATATTATGGTAGTTATGACAATAGCTACACTGTGTGCAGAATTATTAATGAGTATTTAGACCGATCTTTATTTGGGCAGATTTTACACCTCTGTGATGTACCTTGATTGCTGATTGGCTGGAGAAGGACAGGTGAATAAAGATTGAAGATTTTAATAACCGACCAAGATCCAATATATTTTTGTGAAGGATCACTTGTGATGCAAGAGCAGGTCCTGTGTTTGTGTAATGAAGGGAGGTGGCCTCAGAATACCCCACCCTTTTTAGGGTATGAGCCCACAGGACGTTTTTCCAGCAGTCCTGATAGTAGCAAAACCGATACTGGTTTCAAGGATCTCTAGAGTCCTCGCCAGGAGATTTGTTGCGTTCAGGTCCTGCGGTTTTATCGTGTTGTTTGTGCGTTTTTTGCATGTTTTTACTGTGTTTTTGATGCTGCGTTTTTCCAGCATTTTTGCCATTGACTGCAGCAAAACCGAGGAAAAACTAGAACATGATCATTCTTTCCGATCCGCAGCAAAACCGGAGGGATTTAACACTTCTTGACACTTGCAAAACCAATGTGTGGGCACAGCGTTTCTGTGAAACACATTGGTTTTGCAGGGAAGCCCAACTGCATTAACAAAAATTAACACAAAATAACATAAAACCAAGGATAAATTGCAGGCGGCAACCGCAGCAAAAATGCAGGAAAAAACGTCCTGTGTGTCCCTAAGGATGCAGAATTTTGAAGAGATTGTTTCCTTCAGGTAAAGTGGGCCAAAAAGAGATTTAAAGAGCACTTCTGAGCAGGAGATTGCTATGTAAAGTATAGACCGGGCTTTTCTTCCAGCTTTGGCTCCTCCGTCTGCCTCCAATAATATGGTGCTACCAGTAGCGCATGTGCATTTGCCTCTAAAAGTCATTGCTCTGACTTCTCATGTGTCGCCAATTGCACCACTTTCTTGGAGACCTGCTATTTTAATGGTCACCACTACACTGAATGTGTCTGTCTGTGATGGATCTGTGCCCAGTCATTCATGATGGAGAGACCATAGCAGGAAGAAAAGACCCTGCTCACAGGCTTGCCTGACCTCACAGAAATATCATCAGAAGAAAACGTCACCGTCAGGTATCAATTTAATCAATATTACAATATGGCCCTATCTACACTTAGCAAATACTGCTTACAATTCTCTAAAATAGTCACCAGGGTCATAAAAAACAAGTTGAAAAAAAAAGACAACATTAACATCTAGTGATTGAAGAATCAGTTAGTATTAGTACTAGTAATTACTAGTTAGTATTAGTAATGTTTTTCCCATTTCTAATATAAATTTCTCAAAACTAAAAATAGAAGAAAACTGTTTGAGTTTAGAAAATTCTGTACATTCTGGACATTCCACCTTCTTAGAAGATGACTATAAAGGTGCACACTTCCGCGAAAAAAGTAAACAAAACATGAAATGATATAAAATAGGTTGAACCTATAATTGCTTAACAATAGTGGCAGAAGTATAGAAAAAGCTAATTCTATTCATAGACATATAGAGGTATATACTAATACATTCATGCTTAAAGGGGTTGTCCAACTTAAAGGGCTGTCCCCTTTCAGATATGTTCTGCCCCAGTTGAAAAATAACAAACCATTCTGTACTCACCTTCCCCAGATTCATTGTTGAGTCCATGCTGCATCTTTGACGTCACATGTGACAGAGCTGCAGCCAATCGGTGAGCTCAGTGGCTCTGAAGGAGGCATTCTGTCTACTCTGGCGGAAACACTGAGCTCATTGATTGGCTGCAGCTCTGTCACTGTGATGTCAAAGTCGCAGCCAATGCCAGACACAGGGAGAGGCTCAACGGTGAATCTGGGGATGGTGGGTGCAGAAAGGATTGTCATTTTTTAACAAACAGCAGAACAAAATCTGAAAAGTAATAACTCCTTTACAAAGTATAAAAAAAGTATAAAAAAAAAGCTACAAATGTTAGAAAACATAAAATGAAGCAGTATTCACCTCTTCCATCACTGAGGTTTGAGCACTAACACTCCCAATCTATATGTATAAGCACCAGCATTGTTAATGTCTCAGTTATGCAGTGGCCTCAGGAGCCAGGTGCCGTAGGTCTGACATCAGGGTGCCTATCATTTGGACAAGAGGCCAGTAGTTTGACACATGACCTTTGTAGCCACCTGCAAAGAAAGACAAGGCAGACCACTGGAAAATTTGCATTGTACTTGTGGGGGAAAGAAAATGTGAGTATGGCTTATTTTTTTTTATAACATTTGCCATTTTAATTTTTTTTAAAGTTCTATAATAGTGATTACCGAGTTGTTTGGTATTCCGGTTTGAATAAGTCTAACCGAACTTCCGACATGTGTTGGCATTCAGATATTCGTCTTGACTAGTGAACATAATGCAAGTCAATGGGAAACTTGGATATTTGTCTGGGGAATCTTATACCCAACAATGTTAGTGTTAAAGATTCCCCACCCAAATCTCCGAGTTCCCCATTGACTTGCATTATGTTCACTAGTCGAAACAAATATCCGAATAGTAAATAGTATTCGGTTAGAGGCATCCGAACCTGAGTACCAGACTACTTGCTCATCACTATTCAATAACCTTTTTAGTGTACATGCCAAGAATATATAAATGTCAGGCATCTGAAGAACTGCTTTAGTTCTAAATTGAAATAGAAAATATATAAAATGTTTTTATGATTTTTAGTGTAATTTTTTATAAATCGCTTGGCAATGAATTTCTCCAATCATCATAGAATTTCAAGTTTAGCAAAGAAAATGTTTTAAAATGTATGACTCTTTAGTGGTTGATTTTTTTTAATGGCTGACTGGTAAGATAGTAATAAATAGCAGTTTTTGATACTACTCAGGTCTCTTCATAACACAATATCTGAAGAGTCTCACGTTATACACAACAGGACATATAATAGACCAGTAAATAAGACAAGAGACGTGAAGCAGAACAATTAGTAAGGCAAGGAGAATCAAGTTTAGTAATATTATATAATGAATTGTTTTGCTATTATTAAATCTATAGGGTCTATATTAAATCCCAACACGTGCTCCATAATATCCAGTAAGATCCTGGAGCACGTCGTATTCAGCCAAGTCTTCCCTCTTCCCATCCATGGGGCAATGTCACTTCACTCCTCCAACCAGCCACATGGCCTGCCTTTTTGGCATGCATGCCTTTGCACATTGATTCTAGGACGGGAAACTGTGGCTTATTAGCTGGTTACATAACAAGTAAAAGGAAAGTCATGTCTTCAAAGGTTAAACCTTAATAATTGTCAAATATGTAAACAGCCTCTTCAGAGAGGAAGAGAACTTTAACTCTAGCACCACCTGTAAGATGTAAAAATCCTAAAAATCAATATAGACACATTAATGAACCTTGTCACATGACAAAATTAGCAGCCAATCCAGAAGAAAAACATTTTTTGGGGTGCTTGCCCTTCAGCAGTGCAAGGCAGGAGGTCTGATTTGGCTGGGTGGAGAGGCTTCTGACAGGGTATTAAAGGGGAATGTTTCTGTTTGTGGAGAGTATTAAGATAGAGTAAGTAGATTTATAAACCACACAATGCAAATCGAGTTTATGATTTCACTTAAGCTAAGTCATGTGATGACTTTAGTCTTGTTAAGGGGTCAATATTAGCCTTTAGGCCTGGGATACAGGAGGGGACAATGAGGGAACTAGAAACCCCTTCTCATTGGAAGAGGTTACCCAAATTATTGCATCAACTCCTTCCAATAAGAGCCTGGGCTCGGATGGGTATACTGCCAAATTTTATCGGAAATCCGCGACCCTCCTTGCACCCTTCCTGACTAAAGTTTTTAACTCCATATCTCCTGACAACCCATTTCCTAGACAATCACTTGAGGCCATAATTACTGATATCCCTAAACCAGGTAAGAACCCTTAGTTGTGTGCCAGTTACCGTCCCATATCGTTGATCAATATAGACGTGAAACTTTTTGCTAAGCTACTGTCTGTCAGGTTGGGTCCTTCCTTCTATGCCACAGCTGATAGATGATGATCAGGTGGGATTTGTTCCCCACAGAGAAGTGAGAGATAATACCATCAAATCCTTGCTTCTGATCTCCCACATACAAAATAAACAGACACCGACATGTATTCTGTCGGTTGATGCAGAGAAGGCCTTTGATAGGGTCCGGTGCACGTTCCTGGACCCTATCAATGGATTGGGCACATCGTTTAGAGGCAAAGTTATGTCTTTGTATGCTGATCGCTCCGCAAAAGTTAGATGCAATGTCATCTTATCAAATTCCTTCCGTATCAGAAATGGTACATGACAGGGGTGGCCCCTTTCTGCCCTCCTGTATTCCCTGGTTATGGAGCACCTGGCAAATGCTATACCACTAAACTCAGATATCCACGGGGTCACAGTCAGAGACTGCACATATAAGCTTGCCTTATACGCCGACGATCTTCTGATATACAACACCGACCTGGAGACTTCCATCCCTGCATTCTCAATTAATTTGACATATATGGTCAATTGAGTAATGTTCCAGTTAACCTATTGAAGTCCAAAATTCTGAACATTAATCTCTTGAAGGACTCCATGACACACCTCCAAGGAGCCTTCCCGTTCAAATGGTGTCCGTCCTCCTTGATTTAACTTGGTATACATTTAACGGCTGACCTTTCTCTCTTGTACAACCTAAATTTTAAACCTTTACTCTTGAAAATCGCTACTGATCTTACAACATTTGACTGCCGTTCGTCTTGGTTCGGGAGAATTAATGTTCTGACAATTGATGTTTTACTTAAATTACTGTATTTATTCCAGACGGTCCTGATCACCCTCCCACGTTCCTTTTTTACACAACTACAATTGTGTTTGAACTTTATTTGGAAACATTCTAGACTGAGACTCGCATATAAAATTCTAACCAGACCTAAACAAGGAGGTGGGGTGGAACTTCCTAATTTTCGACTCTATCACTCAGCTGCTCTCCTCACTAGGTTGGTTGACTGACAGCATCACAGACCTTTAGATGGTGCAAATTATCTTCATATTCTTTATTCCATGGTCAAATACAAGCGACGTTTCGACCACTCCTGTGGTCTTTATCAAGCTTAGAGTGTTACAAAAATGACCTCCTTAAATAGTGCTCTACCCCACCCCCAATCAGGTGTTAACCAATCACCCACAGTGTCTAAGAATAAATATATAAAACATCAAACTACATCACAAATCACATAATAAAAAAATACACAAAGTGATAAATATGGTTCCTCTACTGTCTATACAAGTCATACATCATAATAAACATTATATCACAGTCAAATACTTGTTTAGTAAAATACAAAGAAATACAAACAGTTAATACAAGTGACCAATCAGGAAGATGCTGACCCAGTTGTCATAACAAGAAGAAGCCAAGTGCTAAGACACTGTGGGTGATTGGTTAACACCTGATTGGGGGTGGGGTAGAGCACTATTTAAGGAGGTCATTTTTGTAACACTCTAAGCTTGATAAAGACCACAGGAGTGGTCGAAATGTCGCTTGTATTTGACCATGGAATAAAGAATATGAAGATAATTTGCACCATCTAAAGGTCTGTGATGCTGTCCGTTTTTTTGTTTTAATGTCTGGTTTTGTTCCGGATTGGACTCTCCGGAATGGACTGGCGTCCTGCTGCTGGCTGGAGGAATGTTTGGCCTAGCAAGTAATCCCATGTGCTGTGACCAACTACCTTATATATAGGTTGGTTGACTGGTTCCATGGAGTCGGGTTCAGACAGTTGGTACCTTTGGAACAAGCTCTGATCGGCTGGTTACTGACGTCCTTTCCTTGGATCGCGTGTGTCGGCAGTCCTTGGGCTGTGTCATCAATACTAGGTTGCTTACTCTGGATTTGGGATGCGATGAATAAACTGCTCTCCATGCCAAACCCCTGGGGTCCCATGATGCAGCTCTTTGATAATCCGGACTTCCCACCAGCAGTTAAGACGGCCCGTTTTCTAATCTGGTAAACAAAAAATAGACCGAGAGTGTCTCAGGTGTTATTAGGCTCCACTGTGGTGCCCCCGCTTGCCTTCTACCTGTCCCTTAACTGGAACAGCCTGTCCAGTGGTTTGCATATTTAAAGGTCAAGTCCTTTGTCTCCTCCTCGGGGGACCAGGTGGCCCTCCTAGGGGATTGCCCCCCTTTTAATCTTTGCTCCTTCAGGACTCAACTCCGTCTCATGTGATTTCTCAGATTTATGTCTTATTTATGCTGTCTGATGAAATAGTGTCGCTGTGGTTTGTTGGGGACTAGGAGAGGGACCTTGGTACTGGAGCCTCGGTCATGGACTGGAACAAATCTTTGCTGTGTACTCACAAAATGCCTCTGGCATGTAAGTCACAGGAAACCAATTACAAATTTGTCTCTAGATGGTATAGGTGTCCCCGCGAGCTTAGGAGAATATTTCCAACCACTTCCGACATGTGTTGGCGATGGGATAAGGTGGTGGGATCTGCAATGCATATTTGGTGGGATTGTCCCTCGATCCTGGCTCTGTGGCGCAGAATTTTCACTCTATATATGTTGATCTCAAGGGAGACTGTCCACTGCACACCTCAGGTCGGACTCCTCTCTATGATCCCAGAATCCTTTAAAGCAATTAAGCCGGGCCTGTTAAGACATTGTATCACTGCCACTAGAGCTGAGGAAATGGCGCTCTACTGCCTTTCCTTCCATCCTGGACTGGTCCACTGAAATGGCCTTCCTCTGTAGGCTGGAAAGACTCTCCACCCACTCAGAGGATCAGACAGATAAATACTTTTGGACATGGCAAACCTGGTTGCTCTTTCATGAGTCCCCCAAGTTTGAGGTGGCTCTGAGAACATAGCTCTGTCTAGATACTCATGATGGCTCTAACTCACTGCCTAGTCACATTGACGAGAGGGACGCCCGCTGTTGTGAATTCATTGGAGCTCCCTCCGGTGGTTGTTGCTGGTAATTTAGCTGACTGTGTGGGCTTCACAGGTGATGGTGATTGGCAATCTGGTTCTTGGAGCATATAATGGTTGGAAGTGCATGAATCCTTGCCAGTTGTCTTTTGTTCCTGGAGGAGTTCACAGCTCTCTGGTTTCTTCTGCTCTGTGGAGATCTTTGCAAGATAAGTGAATGGTTTTTAGATATTTTGTGGCACACTTTTGTGTGCTTAAGGATCTGCTTATGTTTTGTTTTATTCTGAGATGTAGTTTTGCTATCTAGTCTGTAAATTTGAAATTTGTTTATCTGCTCTTAGATAGGAAGTTTTCTTCCTAGGAATTTTACCATTCACTATTATCTGATATTTCCAGTTCTGCTGGCATTTGATTCATAGATGTCTGCAAATATAGAGGTCGCCGAGTCTTAGTGACTCAGGGTAATTTTTGTAATATCTGCTGTTGGTGATTTTTTATAGTGTTTTATACTGACCATAATAGTATTCTATCCTGTCTTTCCTATATAGCTAGTGTGGCCTCTTTTGCTAAACCTTATACTCTGCCTGTGTTTGTTTTTCCTTCTCTTGTTTCCCAGTTAATATCTGTAGGGGGCTTGCTATTCTTTTGGGGTTCTGCTCTGAGGCAAGATAGCTTTTCCTACATCCATCTTTAGCAGCAGTTAGTTCTCCGGCTGTGCAGAGGTGTCTAGGTCTGGTTAGTTACATCCCACGGCTACTTCTAGTTGCGGTGTGTAGTTAGGGATTGCGGTCAGTACAGTTACCAACGACTTCTACGGAATCTGAATGTTACTCCTGAGTCATCGGTTCATAACAGCCCGCAAGTATCCAAGTCTGGTGACCCTCCCCAGAGACCCCCTAATCTGCCTGTCCACTACCTACCTCTTTCTTTTTTCTTACCTCCTTCTGTCTTTACCACTCTACTGTAGTTCTTACTGACTTACAGCTTTTGATAATCTTTGGACTTGATACTTATTAATTTTATATGTACTGAAATATGTTACTTTTAATTGAACAAGCGAGATATTTCTTGGTTTCATATGGAAGCATCACCCATTACTATAACACTGGGGCATCACAGACCATGCTGTGACAATGCGTCTATTGACTCTAATAATTTGCCCCTTTTCTCTTTTTGGTGATCCTGTTACTTTGAATGTGTTTCTACTGCTACTTGCTGTTAAAATTATTACCAATAAAGATTTTCTGGAAAAAAAAATATATTAGCCTTTAGCATTGGTATTTCCAATAGATTACACTAGAGCTCTTCTTTGAAGAAGTTATTTGCACATTTAAATTCCCAGAGGAGCATCGCATAGCCTATAAGTCTCCTTCCACCGGCTTGGTGCTCTCCACAAGAAGGATCTTTCCTTTACCTAAATATTTAAATTTTAAGAAATGTTAATTGTATCTTCTTTGCTTCATACTTTTACTATTGAACCCATTATTTTAGGTCACACTCTTGAGACAGGTAGACAAATCTGAGTCATATCTGTGACCCACTACAGTAGGCAGGGGTCATAACAAATATTTTATCAACAATAAGGGAAGATTGCCAAATACAAGACGTACCCAAAGATAATGGCTAATTGTTATAGTTGTATTTTGCCAGCTGTCACAGAACATAAAATGTATTTCCTGAGAAACTACATAAAATCTATTTCCATAAATAAATGTTCTTTTTCACAGCTTTAAAACTTTTATAACATTGTTTTTCTAAGTTGCCAGATCACAACAATGAGAGCAATCTGATCTATCTTTTTCATAGCAGTGTGTCAGACACCCCGCTCTTCCTGCGTCATTTTAATGGACGTTTTATAGCTGTATTATACTGTATTGGAACGGGTCATAATGCAAAGTCTTAGTCTATGGTTTCCTGCTGGCCTTAGTTGACCTCTTCACATCACTTCAATGATATAGAGTGAGTCCTCAGCGCAGGTTATTGTCTCCTACAGTAACTAGCAAGTGGAACTAATGTTATTAGGGTTCTGCAGAATATTGCCCCAATGTATTAAGAGACATAGTCACCCTATAGCAGGCCTTGGGTCTTTGAAGGAAAGGATAGAGTGATTAGTATCAAAGGTTACACATACTTGTAAGACATCATTGCTGCAGTCCAAGGTGCCACAGCTGTAGCCACAGGTGGGTTTAATAAGCAAAATTCTTATGCACCACCGATGGGCTTTTGTGCTTGTTCAGTAGGGCATTGTTGGTAGCGGATTATTCAGGATACTCTCCAAGCGTGTGACAACAGAGCTTCTTTATTCAGCAACAAACAGGAACAAATAAGTTTAATAGATCAGAAATAAAACATATCTTATGTCTCAGTCTCTGTGCAGCATTTTCAGCTGCTTCTTCTGTCATACACAGACACAGGAAACTAGATACAGTCATGTGCTTTTCTTGGGAAGTTTTTTTTGTTGTTCTAACTTTATAGACAACATACAAATCTAGCAACAGAACAATCATAGACAGGAATGGAGTTGTTACATTAAACATATTCCCACACCCCCACTCAACAACTACTTATCCTGTTAGTCCCATTGCAGTTCTGAAGTTCGCAAACTTGGCTCGATAATGGCTTTGTCATACCATCAGATATCATCTTGTCTGACTCGCAATAAACAAACTTGAGTACACCACATTCCACTAAGTTACGTAAGTGGTGATGTTTTACGTCAATGTGCTTAGTCCTTGCACTAATCTTTTCATTGCTGGCAAGTTTAATACATCCTTGGTTGTCCTCACAGATAATTGTTGGCTGAGCTAGAGGCTTGCCGAAATCTTTCAAAAGTTGTTTGAACCAAATTACTTCTTGACTTGCATAGGCAACAGAACATATTCTGCTTCTGTAGAAGACAATGCGACTGACACTTGTTTTCTGCTGGACTAAGAAATTGAATTTTCTCCTAACTTGAACAAGTAACCAATTGTTGATTTCTGATCATTTGAATCTCCAGCCCAATCTGCATCCACATAACCTCTGAGAGTGAGATCACCTGATGCAGATATCTTAAGATTTAGCCTTTGAGCTTCTTTAGGATATTGTAGAATTCTCTTAATTGCATTCCAGTCTCCTTTGCGTGGCTTGCTTACACGTCGGCAGAGAATTCCCACTGTGGCTATGATATCTGGACGAGTTATGGTTGTTTTGTACAGAAGTGCCCCCACTGCTTGTCTGTAACTCTCATTGCTGGGTAGAAGATCTTCTCCTTCCAACTTTAAGTAGGACGGATCCATTGTGACGCCCTTTGGCTTCTGACATTTCTTTTTTCTTGTGGTAGCTCCGTAAGCTCTCATATCTGGAGTTAGTGAAGTGACTCCATCTCTTCATTAGCGGCATTTATCCAATTCTGCTTCTCGTTTGTAGGTAGTTTATTCATCTCTTACCATGACTGTGGCTCTGGTTCAGGAAGTGTTCTGACCATATAAGAAAGGTGTCTAGCTGGGATACCTTTGTTTGGTCTTTCTGATCTCCTGACTAGAGGTTGACTTGGTTCTTCTGTTTCTACCTTGGTGGTTCAGAGCTTATCCAGATGTTTTCCTTTTCGGTGGCTGGATTTGGTGATTGAGATTCTTGTACTTGCTTCTTAGGTTTAAGAACTGGTGTAACTTCATGGAATTTGAACAATACAGAGTTCTCATCAATCTCTACATCTCTGCTGATTGTTACTGTGTTAGGCTGTGGTCACAGTTGCCATGCGTTTTCTTTTAGTGATTTACAAAACTCATGCGTTTTTTCATGTCAAGCTTGACTTTTTTAAGGGCTCATGATGGCTCCCTGCGTTTTTGCTGCGTTTTTGAATCTGCACCTAAAATAGTGCTTGTATTTTTTCTGTGCGTTTTTTAACATTGGCTCTATGGAAAACGCATGCAAAAACGCATGGTACATTAGTAACTTTAGTGCATTCAAAAACGCATGCGTTTCCCATAGAGCCCATGTTAAAAAAGCATGCGTTTTTTTACATGGGCTCCTATGCAACGCATTTCGTTTTTGAATGGCATAATTGTACATGCGTTTTGCATGCGATTTCCCATAGGCCCATATTAAAAATGCATGCGTTTTGAAAGCTCCAAACGCATGGGACTGTCACACATGCTTTTGGCTATTAGGCATGCGTTTTTAACAGGGGCTATGGGTGCGTTTTTTACATGCATTTTTGAAAAACGCAGGTCTCCAAAACGCATTGTGGAAATATGCTACTGTGACCCAGCCTTAGTCTCTGGGTGCAGGATGCTGTATCCTTTTGAGTTTCGCTATAACGCAGCAGGATCTCTTGCTTTGCATGGATTCAAGTTTTAATTTTCTTTGGGAACATACACAAATGTTTTGCTTCCAAATATCCTGAGGTTTTTCGCAGTTCCATACCTCATAAAGGTTTTACTGGCTTTACCTGCTGCAGTCTGTTTTGAGATTGCAAGCTGTCATGATGGGATTTGACTCAATACGTTGTAGGTGATTTGCATCAAACAACAAGGCATTGTTCACACACAATTTGGTTTTTTTTAGCAGAAAAAACCACCTGCTTTTCTAAAAGTGCAAAGTGTCCCTTGTGTGTTTGAAAGGATTTGCACTTTTTTGGACTTAGTCATTTGCACCAAACGCAGGCAAACGCATGCTTAACAGGGGCATTAAGAGCACTTTAAAACGCTAGCGTTAACGCATGCGTTAAGCAGGTGCCTATAGGTGTCCTGCTTAAGCATGCGTTTCCCATAGGGGCCCATGTTAAAAAAACGCACCCCTGCGGTTTTTTCTTGCACCCAAAAAATGCTGCATGCAACATTTTTGGACCGGGGAAGAAAAACGCAGGACGCAGGTGGAGGTGAAAAACGCATGTACACTCAAATGCACCCTGCGTTAACGCACCTGCGTTTTTTTTAACAGACCAAAAAACGCAGAGATGGTCAAAAAAACGCATGTGTGTGAACATGGCCATACTTCTTCCACTTTCACAGAGAGTGCGGTTCTTTGTCTCTGCAGTGCCATTCTGTGCTTGGTTGTATGGAATGGTACCCTGGAACACGATTCCATTCCTTTTCAAAATGGTTTGCACCTTACCATGTGCATATTTAATTCCATTATCTGCATGCAGGGCTTTTGGCATTCTTTAAAATTTGTTAAACACTACGGCAAGATATTTTTTCGAGTTTCTGTGGAACTTCATCCTTACTGTGAAGCAGGTAGGTGACTGTATATCTGGAGTAGTCATCATAAATGTGAGAAAATATCTCTTCTTGCTTGGAGTTTGAACACTCATTGGACCACAAATATCTGTGTGTATCAAATCGAGTGGCTGTGCAGATCTAGTGGTGCTTACTTTAGAAAAGGATTTTCTGGACATTTTCCTTTTCAGACAGCTGGTGCACTTCAGCATTTGACTACACTGGTTGATTTCAATACCTTTTGCAAGTTGAGCTTGGGCTGGTTTCACACTTGCGGACCCCTCCGCAGCGTCCTGCGGAGGGGATCCGCAAGCTGAGCGCAGGCACCGCAAGTCCCTATGTTTACATGGGGATGTAGATGCCTGCGCCTGATGCAGATTTGCGTGCGCACCCTGTGCGCACCCATTCACTGCAATGTATGTATTTGTACGCAGGCGGATGCCTGCGCACAAATCAACCACTCTCATCCGCACCCTGAACGCGACATGTCGCGTTCCTGGTGCGGACAAGACTGTGTGATTTGTGTGCAGGCATCCGCATGCGCACAAATCACATATTGCAGTGAATGGGTGCGCATGGCCATCTGCACCCGAGGCAGGCACTTGCGTCCCCATGTTAAACATAGGGACTTGCGGTGCCTGCGCTCAACTTGCGGATCCCTCTGCAGGATGCTGCGGAGGGGATCCGCAGGTGTCAAACCAGCCTTACTCCTTCTGTGTCTCTGTGCCCAAGACGTCTGTGCCATACATGGATACAGTTCTTATGCAGATCTTGTCTAGCACTGCACACTCTTTCTTTGCATTTTAGCTGAAAAAGTTCATTTTGTATTTTTCCTTCTGCAAGAGTGTGACTCTTCTTTGAATAATGCAGCTATTGTCTTTAAAAGTAACTACATTTCCCTTTTGAGTGAGCTTGTTAACTGACAGAAGATTGCTTTCAAGACTGGGAACATAGAGAACATCCTTTACTGGGATCTTTCTGCTTTGTGCTGTGGAAACTGGACAGTGGAGGTAGCCGTCTCCTACTCCTTCTGAAGTCATATAGTGACCATTAGCTAAAATGACCTTTTCTGACTTACTTTCATCAAGGTCAGTGAAGAAATCCTTGTTATATGTCATGGCTGCTTGCACCTTAGTCTATACACCATATATGTTTTGCAGATGGGCCTGTACTGGCATTAAATGCAGCTTCAACACATGCAGAATCTTCCTTTACAGCTGTTTTAACCTTTGATGACTCTTCTGCTTTTTAAGCTGACTTAGGCCCCTTTCACATCAGCGGTAAACGCTGATCGCGGAAGTTGCGGTGAAAAAAACGCGGTATGCCGCGTTTTTTTCGCAGTCGCACCTTCCGCAAGTGCCGAAACCGCACTTGCCGCACCTGCCACACACTTACTGCAAGCCCCATAGACATTATATGGGACTTGCTGCAAGTGTGCCGTGATCGCGGCCATTATGCGGTAATCGCGCAGCTGTGGTTTTTTCACCGCAACTGCCGTGATCAGCATTTACCGCTGATGTGAAAGCAGTCTTATTCTTGCTTTCCAAATTCTGCAGTCTGCTTTAAAGTGGCTGGGCTTTTTACAGACAAAACATTCTCAACTTTCCTTAGATTGGTCTTACTGTTAGGGAAGTCCTGTGTGTTTAATGGTGTTTCTGCTCTGGATGTATTACTGCTGCTTACATTCTGCATTGTTTGCTTGAATTCATCTACACGTTTGCCTTTAACATGCTCTTGTGTAAGCTCATCATCTGGCCGTGCATCTAGTGCAGTGACAAGTGTGTCATAACTTTCTGGAAGACCACTTGATAGAAGTGCAGCAACATGAAAGTCTTTAATTTCTTCTCCAATACCCCTAAGACCCTGTGTTTCTTTTATAGTCCTCCATATTCTGTCCATCACTTAGCTTAGACATAGCTTTTTCATGAGATAAAGCTTATTGCTGAGATTTGATCTTTCATGCACTTTCTGTAACTCATCCCACATCTCTTTTGTAGTTGCACACTTGTATATATGCACATCTGATCATCATCTACACTGAGGGAGATAGTGCTTTGTGCTTTTTGATCCTTCTCTAGTCAATCATCTGGTAATGGATGAGGCACTTGTTCCTGTGAATATTTCTACGTATCTTATCTTATGAGCAACATCTTAACCTTGAGTTTCCAGGACTGCTAGTTCTGATTAGTGAGGCTTTGCACTAAGAACATAACAGGATCACTGCTAATGGATATCTTCTCTGTTGCACTGTGCTGCTTTTGCTTTGGGCTTGTGTTGCTCTATTACTCTGGGGTTCTGTGTCACTCTGGGCTCATAACCTGTTTCCAGCGGATTATTCAGGATACTGTCCAAGAGTGTGACAACAGAACTTCTTTTTTCGACAACAAACAGGAACAAACTTAATAGATCAGGAATAAACCATATCTTATGTGTCTCAGTCTCTGTGCAGCATTTGCAGTTTTTTGTTCTAACTTTATAGATAGCATACAAATCTAGCAACAGAACAATCATAGACAGGAATGGATTTATTGCATTAAACATATTTATTACATATTCCAATAGGCAACCCACCTGGTCCAAGACGCTAGAAGTCCAAGAGATTTCAGGCACCAAAGAATGATCTTTAAAAAAAATCAAACTTTATTCCATGATATTTAAAAAAAAAGGTGACAACCATAGAAAGACAAGGCAACGTTTCGGCCATACTTGGCCTTTCTCAAGTTTAAACAATACACCTCGAACCACAGGTGAGAAATGCTTTTATTCTTATTATTTATTTTTTCGTATTTGTGCTTTATTTACCCATTATGGTAATATTGCAGTTTATAGTAAAATTTCATATCTCCTATGAAACCCAACTACAGCAAGGTCAGACATGCTATTGGCGCAACTGTATTGGGGCCAATAAGGTAAGGGGGGCCCATTCCCACCTCCAAAGCAGATGGAATTATGATGAGCTATTGAGCTGCAAAGGGACAACATATTGTTCTTGCACAGGGACCTCTTCTGACTGTGTCTCCTAATCAGCTCCACTATACATGAACAAGCATGGCAGAGACAGTAGAACTACTATATACCAATGCCAATAATGTTTTCGGGGATACAATCTAAGTCAGAAGGGACACCTTACATTAGTTTGAACACTTAAATGCTACTGTCACATTTGAGTCTTTTTTCATCTTTTTCTGCCCCTCTGCATAGATCCATTATTATCACCTACAACTACATTTCCCCTTAGCACCCTGCTCCTCCGCAGTGCTGCGGACCTCTTCCTCTGCTCTCCTGTGTGCTTCCTGATGAAGATAACGAGATCTCAAAAGCAGCAATTTTTACTTTTATGGATCAGGTGATCACTGACAGCTTTCAGTAAAGTGACTGTGACCTATTATTTGACCAATATTACTGATATTTTACAAACTCCCATATTTCATGAGTTGTTTATGGGGTATAATCAGAAAATGATCATGCTCTTCCCTGTATACATACCGGAGCTGAGCTGGGGTACAACATGGCTGTTAAGGTATCGTCACACGGGGCGGTGTTGCCTGCAACATTGCTGAAAAGTCCCGGGTTCAGCGATGTTGCAGCGACATCGCAGGTGTATCGTGCTGTGTGACAGCATGATGCAACTGCGATAAATCGCTGGATCGCAGTTGACAGGTTTATCAACATGTTGGTAAACCTGTCGATGGTGCACCAGCGATCTGGTAACATCGCTCCGTGTGACACGGCGATAGCTATGTTGCTAGCGATGCCGCCTATTCGCAACATTGATGCTTATCGCTCGCTGGGTTGTGGAGAACCCAGTGAGCGATAGCTGCTGCAACTTCATGGCAGCGTCGCTGACAACATTGCTGTGTGTGACAACTAAGGGAGCGATGTCGGAAGCAAGCACACACCCGCGGATTTGCTTCCACCATCGCTGCAACGTCATACTGTGTAACAGTACCTTTAGGGAAATGAGGCTACAGTGAGGGTATGAGGATTTTGTTTATAGACATGGTCATAAATGCTTCTGTTTTTCATAAATTGAGTTAGGAGGTTCAAATACAGCTGGTATTAGTGGGATCTTCAGCATAGCCTAGCTGAGAAGTGTTAGATGTTTTAATAGCTATTGCAGGATGGATCCAGAAGAGACCTGTGGGGTCATCATTAGGGGGCTGATAGCTGTAAAATCCACTGTATTAGAAAAGAAAACTGAAGACATTATTCTTTTGACTGGGGCGGTACATCTGTCAAACCGTAGCACAGGTGTCCTAAGGCGAGCTCAGGGAGGCCAAAGACCTCCCGTGGAGCAATAAAAAATGAAGTTGTGCACTCCATCCAGTACTCTCACAAGTCGTCTCCATAGACTCCCATTACAGAAAGTTTGTGACGTCATAAACATGTGACATTTGTCAGTTTGCAGAGATAACAGATACATTCATAACATTACAGACACATGGATTCCTGACTTGCTGTGTAGCATATTTTTGCAGTGTTTTCTGCAGACATTCCTGTAAGTGCTGAACACTCGCTCCAGCGGTACAAAGTCTAAACCATCCGCTGATACACAGGGCGATAAAACAACTCGTCCAAGGTGATACAGAGTCACTGAACTGGTCTAAACTCAGATACCCTTATGATCATACCTGTGCGCTGCTCAGCAGAGCGCAGCTTCCTCCCATGTCATTAAAATGCTTTGCTCTCTTGGCAAATACAAGTAAAGCGGGAGCAACCTGAGATCTTTCCTTCTAAAATGCAAAAAAATCAAACAAAATATATTTTAGAAGCTAAAATAAAAATCATAATACTTTTACGTATGTACGGCTCCCTGAAATGTATTGCTGTAAGTATAAAAGCCTTAGTGATTATTAGTAATAGAAATGTTTGGGGTCAATTTCATTTGCAGCTATACTTTAACCCCTTTCCTATCAGATCCAATATTTGTTTTTGCTCTTTAGTTTTCTTTTCTCTTCTTCGAAAAGTTATCATTTACTATTTTCTCTGTTGTCAGTTTTTTTGCAGGACGAGTTCAAATTGTTTTTGCATTTTTCAGAAAATTATATGATAAAATGAATGGTTTATTTAAAAACTACACATAGGGTAAAACTGTGAAAGAATACAATTTGTGGGGAAGTTCATACAGCGAGTGAAAAGATATTGAGTATCACCAATTGTCTAAGTAAACCTATTTCTAATAGTGCTATTGACATGAATTTCTCACCAGATGTTGGTAAGAACCCATCCAATCCACACAGGCAGATAAATCAAACCATAGATGACCATAAATTATGTGTAATGATGAGAAATGACACAGGGAAAAATTATTGAATATGTTACTGAAATGTATTTAATCCTTTATACAAAAGCCTTTGTTGTTGAAGAATTATCCAGACCCCTCCTGTATGTAGAAACTAGTCACTTGCATTGCTCAGGTGGATTTTAGCCCATTCTTCCACACAAACACTCTTCACATCCTGCAGGTCCTGTCGATCCTTCTATGAACTCTGAGCTTTAGTTCCTTCCAGACATTTTCTATTGACTTCAGGTCTAGTGATCGGCTTGGCCATTCCAGCAGGTTTATTTTCTTTCACACACTCTATAAAGGTAAAAAAGTGCAAAATATCAAAGACACACTCCATAATAAATATATATATTTATGTATATATTTATACCTTTGTATTGCCATTTTTATATAAAAAGAGGTACATGTAGACCATTCATAATTTATCTTGGTTACCCATTGATTTTTATCTACTGTTTTTATTATCTATTATTTTCAATAAAGATTTATATATTTTGCATTATATACAGCCTATTTTTCTGATTTCTAAATTTTATTGCTGTATGCAATAGTATATTTCCATGATTTTTTAGGATACAAACCTGATTAGTTTTTTATATTGAAAGTATTTTAGTATCCTTCTGCAGGTTTAATTCTGATTTCTGTATTGAGCAGTGTAGTTGTAAATTGTAATGTAGTTGTAATGTGGCCGAGATTATACATATCACATACTTGAGATCACATAACTGCCAGCTCCCGCTGCAGTTTCCAGAAAGTGTTCACAGCGCACAGTGCGCACGATGTGAGGATTCACATATCATGACTGTAGCTTAAGATCCGACATCCCCTTTAAGGATGGGCCGCTATTCATGGGTCACTGCTAGGTGCTTGCCCCCAGGCTACGATTTGCCGGCCAGCCCTATGCACACATCCAATTATATTATGCAACTAATAAGGTTGACAGGTGCTAATGTGTATGTTTCACTTTAAATCTACAGATACGCTCACTAGATAGACTTTGATTAGGGAATCTTTAAAATCATAAAATGATAATGGTCTTGCCTAGCAACAAGTTTAATCTCCAGGCTTCAGTATAAAGGCACAATGTCAGTCATTCAAGGGTTAAAACTATGGAACACTGTGAGGGACTTTCTAGCCAATGAAGCATCAGTAATAAACAGCTGTGGTAACTAAGGCAACTGTGCTGATGTCATAAGTACATACAGCTATGTCAGAAGATTCTGAAACAACAGAGCAGATGGACGGTCGTATGAAGAGGCGCCATACTTGACGTGTCTGGAGACCTGGAGCTTCATCACTCCAATATATGTAAGGGAGGAAGGGGGGACGTCCGCCTAGCCAGCCAGATCAGCCATACCGCCTAACCAGCCAGATCAGCCATACCGCCCAGCCAGCCAGATCAGCCATACCGCCAAGCCAGCCAGATCAGCCATACCGCCTAGCCAGCCAGATCAGCCATACCGCCTAACCAGCCAGATCAGCCATACCGCCCAGCCAGCCAGATCAGCCTAACTAACCCTAGCGATCAATGGGGTGACAGATGTTGCAGCCAGATCTCCCTCACGTCCAGTACTAGCCGTCTTCACCTTTATATGTACGGCCTGGAGAGGTCACATTAGGCTTTCTCCATACGGTGCTCGCACAGGACACCTGCTTTGACCTTCATTATTGCCTGTTTTCTGCTGATATAACCTGTGTGACTATGTGATGTCACTGCTGTCATATCTATAGTGGATGTATATTATGTCTCACTGTAAATATGATACAATGTACAAATTCTGATACAATTTGCTGTTGCGTGTTGGCATTAACCTTCTAAGCCCAAGGGAAGGGCAGTCCTCCAGCCATGGTTCCCTAGAGGTTTCCTCCACAGGGGGTTTTTCCTCTCCTGAGTGCTGAAGGACGATTCTTCGTGAGTCGGAGGTTTGCCATTTTCAGTGTCTTTTTCATAGTAATTGGCTGATTCTAAATTTCAGACACTGAATAAAATAATGATAATGTGATTTGTAATAAAATTTGGTCTATTTTACATCCAATTAAAGTGTTTTGTGTGTTTCTTTCACAATCTTGTGTTGATCTGAATACCTATGATAAAGCCGTAAAGCCAGATAAAGAGTTGGTGTCTTGTATTAAGAGTAATATAAATGGAAAAAAAGTGAAACATAGATATGAACAGTATAGAAAAGGTGCATTTGTCATGTTAAGTATGGTAATGGGAACCCAACCTGATATAAAAAAGAAAATATATACATTCTGAAAACTATTAGTGGACTCCTGAGTCCAAGTGTATTGAATCCTCGCCACACAATGTGACTCACAGCTGAGCTTGTACTGAGGAGTGTGAGATCCCAGCAGGGAGGAGGGACGGTGAGGATTGTCAGTAGTCAGATAGGCAGAGTACACTTTCATAAATGAATTATACAGACATTCTGACATGGTTTTAAAAGTAAACACAACATCAGAGTTGATAAGCTCTAAGGCTGCCTTCACATTTGCGTATGGGAAGGCAGCGTATGCTGCGTTCCCATACGCAGGCAAGCGCATGCGCACTGCGGTTCCTATGTTTAACATAGGAACGCATAGTGCTTGCGTTTGCTGCGTTCGGGTGCGGATGCGGACGATATCTGCTGCTTCCGGTGTCCAGCGTCCGCACCCGGGACGCAGCATGTTGCATTTTTTGGGCGCTCGGGGACCTTGGAAAATCAGCAAGCTTCCCCAAGCGCACAAAAAAAAGCATTGGTGTCAATGGGACCGCAGTGTTCTGTGCTTGACAGCGCAGGAGAACGCTGCGGACCCATTGAAAAATCTCCCGGTGGCCGCCGGTGATGTCACAGGAGCTCAGCGACGGCCACCGGGAGATCAGCCCAGCCTCTGCTGATCTCTTCTTCCCCGCCGCCGGTAATCTCCTAGTGGTGTCGGCGGGGAGAAACAGCTGATGTGACAGCTGTTTGAATCTTCCCGCGCCGACATCTCCTCTTGGTGTCGGCGCTGGAGATTCAAACAGCTGTCAAATCAGCTGTTCTCCCCGCTGACACTTCCCGGAGCTTACCGGCGGCGGGGAGATCTCCGGTGCTGATCTCCGCCTCCGGCCCACCCCCGGACACGTCCGATTGGCTGGCCAGGCTCCACAGTGATGTGTCCGCAGGCGGACATTATCCGCTGCGGACACATCAAATGACATTGCTTTTGACTGCGTTTGTGTCTGCATGCCATCAGCATGCAGACACAAACGCAAATGTTAAGGCAGCCTAAGACATTTGTTTAATAATGTATGAGGTTTGTATTGTGAAATATCTGCTTTAAACAAGTGCTTCAAACTGACATACAACCAGCACCTTTATGGGAGGGTTACACACCCACGTGTCAGAGTATTCAATTAAACATGCAGAAAAATACCTCAGTCAAATACAAAACAATTACATAAATAGAAATCATAAAAACATTGACAAATCATTCTTGTCATATTATCTTAACCAGCGGCTGGCTGGCAAATTTTGGCTTAGGGGGGAATCAACACAGCAGTGGCCCATGAGTTGTGGTGGCCAATTTTAACCTAAAAAGTATAGAAACTTTGGTACACAAAGAAGAATGGTGACGTATTAGAACAAATGTCCACGTTAATACATGTACAATTCACACACACGAAAAACAGACCAACGTTTTGGCCTACAAATGGCCTTTGTCAAGGTTTATCTTAAAAGGATACTTGCTGGGAGATATAATTTCATGAAGAGGAGAACATTGCCTTTTATTAGAATCTAAAAATGGACTCTGAAATGAAATCCAGAGATGTGCCACAGTGATCTCTCAAAAAGGGGCTTATCATCTTGTGAAGGAGGACTGGAACCTGCAGAGACAAGTCGCTCTTTGCGGTTTGGTCCATTTTAACCTGTTTACCTCTGATTTTTCATGTACGTATTTCAACATGAACATGTGAAGGATGTCTGAAACATATCATTTATATACAGTACATACCCTTCCTACTATGTAAAAGCTCTGTCCAGTCTTTCAGTCTGTCTGTAAGTTTGTCCTGAAAACAGTGTCACCTATAGGACATCATGGACATTACAAAAGGCAGTTAAACTAGAATGTGAGAATTTAAACTTAAATTTTGCTAGGGTCACACTTTGAAAGGTAATTGCGGTGACCGCATCCAGATCCGGATGCAGTAACTGCAATTGCCTTCAGACACATTTTTGTGTCCAAGTCTGTTGTTAAAACTGAAATGCGGTAACTGGATTGCTCCGGATGTGTTATCCGGAGCAATGCAGTTACCGTATGCTTTGTCCATCCCTACGGCCGCATGGATGAACAAAGGGTTAATCATAATAATAGCTGTGGGCAACATGTCTCTAGGGGGTGCCCACCCCCACTAGAGACATGCTGTCCATTCAGGTGGGCATGAGAGGGGTTAATGTAGTCAGTATAGTATTGCCGGCTATTCTTGGCTTTGTGTATTTTATGAATGAATGCGGTGGCTTTTTACTGTAAAGGAGATACTGTATGCAATGTACGTACTGTATGAGCTCCTGTCCTTGGTCCTGAAAGTTGTAACATTAGGTCTATGGCGGTGCGCTGCCCATAGAACTAATGTTACAACTTTCAGGACCAAGGACAGGGGCTCATACAGTACATACATTACATACAGTATCTCTTTTACAGTAAGAAGCCACCGCATTCATTCATAAAATACACAAAGCCGACAATAGCCTGCAATACTATACTGACTACATTAACCCCTCTCATGCCCACCTGAGTGGACAGCATGACTCTAGGGGGAGTGGGCACCCCCTAGAGACATGTTGCCCACAGCTATTATTAACAGTTAACCCTTTGTTCATCCCTGCGGCAGCAGGGATGAACAAAGCATACGGCTGCCGCAGGCATTCACATATGCCTTGCGGCAGCCGCATGGATTCCCATAGGAGCTCATTATAGCAATCCCCACTGCGGTTGCCACACCGCTGCGTAAACTGCAGCCTGCATGATTTTCACCGCTGCAGATCCGCAAGCGGTAACCAGAATGCATGTAGTGCAATCCGGTTACTATAGTGGGCTCCTATGGGGAGCAGTTGTTGATCCGGTTTTGAGCTTTTTGACAGCTCAAAACCTGATCAGGATTTCAAAATTTTGCCGCAAGTGTGACCCCAGCCTTAGGTTGATCAAATATGGTTAATCACTCAAAATCTACACCAAGATGGGCCGTCCGAAAAAGTATGCAGAAGATATGGAAAGGAAAGCAACAGTACAACAGAAAAGGCAATGACGTGAAAACAAGACTACTGAACTACACATGCAAAAAATTAGTAATGGCGGTCTGATTAGGAGCGCTCTAAGGATCAAGCAGACATATAAGATGTTTTCATAAATGGGGAACCTTTTATTAATTTCTTAGCTCCCCTCACAGCTCCACTACGCGTTTCAACTGTATAAACTACTCCCTTTGAGAGGGACTGGCGGCTGGAGCAGCTCAGGAGCAGCACAAACGATCTGCCCTGTGGACCTGGCATTTCCCTGGTAACCCACAACAAAGAGCGGTGACGCTATTTCGGTTTCGCTGCCACGTGACTGGATAGGTCCTGTTCCGAGGACCAGGAGAGAGGAGAGCAGAGAGGCAGCGCACACAGGCTGGTAAACCGGGTTGTGCAGGACTTGCACAACCCAATAAGGTGAGTGGCGACCTGCCCAAGCCACTTGAACGTTTTTAATAAGGGGATCCTACACATTTGCGCCCCTTTTCCTTTTTGTTTTATTGAACTACACAGACACGCATGCATGTTTCACATGACTTCCCTCAATCAAGACTCATTAGATTGTCACAGGATGTCACAGCGATAGCACCGATAACACGAATCTCCGGTGCCAAGATCAATGAAACACTCACAAGATTCTGCATCACAGTGAGCATGCCGCACAGCCAAGTCTCTAACATCAAAGTCTAGGAGGTTGATAAATAATGCAGTATCACAATGCAAGCAACGTGAAGAAGATTCTTCATTTTCCAGATCTACAACACTCTTACAGGATGCATCATTACATCGCACCATGACAACGAATCTCTGCAGTCCATATGAATGAGACTGTCACAGGATGCAGCATCACACAGCTGCAGCCGTAATGACGAATCTACAGAGTACAGACTAAGCAGACTCTTACAGGATGCAGCATTCAACCACCAGTCCCGTAATGATGAATCTCCGGAGTCCAGACACTTTCATCGTATCATGTGATTATTTTCGTTACTCCACCATGAATAGCAGCATTTTCATCTACCACAGCATTCATGATATCTAACATTCACATCTCTACTTTGTTGTTTATATGTTAAAGTTTTAAACGCACCTATTTGTATTTAATTTCCTAACCTAAAACATTAACAACATAGTTCAACCAATATATAATTGCAATCTGAAGGAAGAACACCGGGCTACTAACGCTTGTTAAAGACTCCAATCAGCCAGCTGTCAGTAGATGGACTTAACTGGCGGTACACGCCAAGCTGCATACATAGTAGTTTGTAGAAAAGAAAGCCGCACTCACCTGTCTTCAAATACGTGTCAAGCGGAATTTTAATCCAATTACGGTCACATAAAGAAGAGAGGGAGGGGGTGCAGATGAGGAGGACGGCACCCCGTTTCGTGCTTGTGGGCGCTTCTGCGGGTCCTGTGCTTTATGTACCCTTAATTGGATTAAAATTCCACTTGACATGTATTTGAAGACAGGTGAGTGCGGCTTTCTTTTCTACAAGTATATACTTCTAGAATCACACGATGCGATAGAATTGGTCCCCTTCTAGTGTTGTAATAAACGGATACAATAAGATACATGGTATGAATCTAGAATAAAACTATGTTCACACACAATGCATTTTTCTGTGTTTTTGTGCTGTGTTTTTACTATGGCTTTATGCAAATCTATGCTAATCAAAACTTGCATTTTTGATTGTGATTCCGGGACAAGCTGTCCACACACATTGGTTTCATGTCTTTGCAAAAAAAGCCTTCATTAAGGCTGCACCTGTGTGATGCTGCATCCTGTGACAGTCTCATTCATATGGACTGCAGAGATTCGTTGTCATGGTGCTGACGATGTAATGATGCATAATGTAAGAGTGTTGTAAATCTGGACAATGAAGAATCTTCTTCACGTTGCTTGCGTTGTGATACTGCCTTATTTGTCAAACTCCTAGACCTTGATGTTAGAGACTCACCCGTGCGGCATGCTCACTGTGATGCAGAATCTTGTGAGTGTCTCATTGATCTTGGCACCGGAGATTCGTGTTATCGTCGCTATTGCTGCAGAATAACATCCTGTGACAATCTAATGGGTCTTGATTGGGGGAAGTCATGTGAAGCATGCATGCGCTTCTGTGTAGTTCAGTAGTCTTGTTTTGACGTCATTGCATTTTCTGTTGTGCTGTTGCTTTCCTTTCCATATATTTTGCACAATTTTTCGGACGGCCCATCTTGGCGTATATTTTGAGTGATTAACCATATTTGACTGATCAACCAAATTTAAGTTTAAATTCTCACGTTCTAGTTTAGCTGTCTTTTGTAATGTCCATGATGTCCTATAGGTGACGCTGTTTTCAGGATAAACTTACAGACACACAGACAGACTGAAAGACTGGGTAGGGCTTTTATATAGTAGGAAGGGTATGTACTGTATATAAATGATATGTTTCAGACATCCTTCACATGTTCATGTTGAAATACGTATGTGAAAAATCAGAGGTAAACAGGTCAAAATGGACCAAACCACAAAGAGCGACTTGTCTCCGCAGGTTCCAGTCCTCCTTCACAAGATTATAAGCCCCTTTTTGAGAGATCACTGTGGCACATCTCTGGATTTCATTTCAGAGTCCATTTTTAGATTCTAATAAAAGGCAATGTTCTCCTCTTCATGAAATTATCTCTCCCAGCAAGTATCCTTTTAAGATAAACCTTGACAAAGGCCATTTGTAGGCCAAAACGTTGGTCTGTTTTTCGTTGTGTGTGAATTGTACATGTATTAACGTGGACATTTGTTCTAATACGTCACCATTCTTCTTTGTGTACCAAAGTTTCTATACTTTTTAGGTTAAAAATTGGCCACCACAACTGATGGGTCACTGCTGTGTGATTCCCCCCTAGGCCAAAATTTGCCAGATAGCCCCTGGTTAAGATAATATGACAAGAATGTTTTTATGATTTCTATTCATGTAATTGTTTTGTATTTGACTGTGACATTTTTCTGCATCATGTTTTATTGAATACTCTGACACGTGGGTTGTGTAACTCTCCCATAAAGGTGCTGGTTGTATGTCAGTTTGAAGCACTTGTTTAAAGCAGATATTTCACAATACAAACCTCATACATTATTAAACAAATGTCTTAGACCTTATCAACTTTGATGCTGCATTTACTTTTAAAACCATGTCAGAATGTCTAGTTTATACTCTGCCTATCTGACTACTGACAATCCTCACCGTCCCTCCTCCCTGCTGGGATCTCACACTGCTCAGTTCAAGCTCAGCTGTGAGTCACATTGTGTGGCGAGGATTCAATACACTTGGACTCAGGAGTCCACTAATAGTTTTCAGAATGTATATTTATTTCTTTTTTTATACAAGGCTGGGTTCCCATTACCATACTTAAAATGACAAATTAATCTTTTTTATACTGTTCATATCTATTGTGAGGTAGCAACCGGGGAACCCGCTTGCATAACGACAAAACACGTGTTTATAAGTTTAACCAATGTGTACCCGTTTATTTTTCACATATAATAACATAACCCGGGTAGCATGTTGGACACATATCACATTGATTATAAACACTTTACATAAATACATCATACATTACATAGAACATTGCACATATACATACATTCACAATAACCCGGGACCTGTAACCACGACTCTCTGTCCCCATTGGAGCTCTACTAACAGCTCCCGTGGTGGCTACGGCCTCCGGCCTACTTACACATCTTACAGTACATTTATATTAAATACATTTGTTATACTTCGACGATGACCCCTCCGGGTTCATAACAGGGATTGAGCAACCTGAGTACCGGGTATGTCATGTATCCCCAAGGGGCTCCTTCCTGGACGTATCTCCGCCTACGTCCCGGTCAGAGTCCACCTGGTTCAACCATGGTGTCCCCACTCTAGGAGCCCTTTTAACCCCTGCGTCTGACCTTCGTTACATACGCCTCAACGGGCCCTGTGGGTCCCAATGGCGGTACCTGCCGCCTGGCTTTAGTCACCCAGCTTGATGACCTAACATTACCCCGTAGTCAGGATTCCTGCCTGACCGGGCCTTACATACCATGTGTGATCCATCATTCAAACGTCCATGGATCACATACATTTCTTCCACACGCTCACAGCCCATCATCCATGGACTGTGGCTCCTCCATGGCCCATTACAGGAACTGGCAAACCATAGTACACGGGAACCTCATCCGTTACCTACTAGGAGCCCTATTACCCCTGTGTCTGGCACCACAGGCACACCCACACCATTAGAGGCCGTGGTTGAGGGACGGGTACCCCCTGCAAGCAGCAGGGCAAGCCTCCCTCTCGTCCCGCAGGGACGGAACGCCTCCAACATCATCCATACTGGCTGGGTCACTTTCTCCCCACATTATTATACAATGTTCTTACATAGGTCATCATCTTACATTCAGGGCAATTGCCTAAGCCCCTACATACATCAACGGGTCCTTTACCGACTGCCTAGTCGGACCCAATAGCGGTTATGCCCGCCTGGCATTACTCACACACAGCTCACTCCGTTACACGGGAACCGCTGTCTTACCGGGCACGGATCCGGGTCTCGCTACCTGTGTAACGGGTCCACCAAGCGTCCCCCAAGGGGCTCCTTTACCGGACGTGGTTCACCCCACGCCCGGACCAGTCTCCACCGGGTTCAGCCACGGCTTCCCCACCAGGTGCTATCACAACCGCGGACCTTGGCACCGGCCTGGAGCTAGCATGTGACGCACACCAGGGGCCAGGGTTACTCCCGGTTTAGACAGGCGATTCTTCTCCTTCCTTGTCACGGGTGGACCGCGCCTGCCGGTAGTGGGGCCCGGTGTAGTGCAGATCAAAAGTGAGGACGTCTTACGGGAACAGATTAAAGGGGGTTTTAATTTGTTTTCTTCGTGACGCCACCTATGAGTAGATTCGGTAAGGGCTACCGACGCTGCGGAACCTCCCGGGGTGATGGACAGCAGCAAGATGTTACGCTCCCCACAGGCTGAGCGGTGATCCCCGGGGGCTGGAGCTGCTCAAGATGTTGTGCGGCAGCTGCGGTTACCTTTAGTTAATGACGGACAGTTCATAAGGAGACACGGACACAGATAGTCTCTGCAACGGTTCTTTACTGTAACCAGCAGGCAGTACATGGCTTACAGTGGTTGAGTAGAAGACCGGGTGGACTCAGCAGTGATAGTGCTCCTCAGAGATCCGCAGTGTACCTCCTTTCTACCTCCTTAGCTTCTCTTGCCAGCGTCGCCCAGGAATACCAGGTCGGGTACGGGGAGGCTGCTTCAATGCCCTATCCATGATGTACGTTCTGGATTCTTTGGGGAGCCTTGGGTCCCTCAGTGGGTACACCGCTGGTTAGACGACTGGAAACTGGCTGGTGGTGGGGTGCTCCTATAAAGCTGCTCCTCCACGGGGCTGGTTCGCGTGGCAGAGGTGAACTGCTGCCAGCTTCGGTACCAGTGAACCGGCTGTGAGTTGTGGGCACGGGAGTCTTTTGGGAACCCGTGTAGAAATGCCCATTCCCGGTGGTTAAGGCCTCAGGTGCTGACACCCGACCGGTGACGGCCCAGGGGCCCGCACGGGGTGCGGAGCCCCGCTCCTCTCCAAGTTCTGTGTTCAAGGCTCTAGATCCTTGGCTTGACTTTGTTCCAACTCTCTAGATTATTGTGTGTTCTATTTCACTACCCTAACACTCCACCCACCAGGACCTATGATTGGTCCCCTGTTCTAGGTGTTGTATGTTGGGTTGGATCTCAGAGTTAACTATTGCACTGCTTTGTCAAGAGAATATTGCGGCTGCAATACTCCCTTGTGACGCACTCGTTGCGGGGCGCCACACTCCCCTTGGTTAAATCAGCTTGTCCCCAAGCGTCAAACTACTCACGTTACAGAGGTTTTTACATTTTTATACATATATGACACACTTTTATTAAAATAGAAAAACAGGTAAAGAAATGCTTTGGTGATATAAGCAAAGAAACAGGTAATCACTTTGTGCGGACCCGGCGGGCGGTCGGCTGTACTTTAACTAGAGTCCAGGCTGTAGCCGCGAGATCACACGGTCAGTGATTAACGGTAACAGAGTCATTGATGAAGTTCAAGTTTTAAAGTCACTGGCTCTGAGGGTGATGGCGCACCCGGATAGCGAACCACCCATCTGCACAAGCATAGCGCTCGTAGGTGATTATATCGCCCCGGTATAGGTCGCGATCGGGATGTCCTCTTGGCAAGTTTGACTCAACGTCCCGGCGCCCCACAAACACCTCCTCATTCAAACCCACCTCCCAAGCGAACCCCCACCCGGTATTTAAGTTAAAGGTGGAAATTCTACCTTCACGGCGGAGTTCATCAGGCAGCGGCGGCTGGCGGCGAGCCTCGGCACGGGCCTCCATGTTGGCGCGTTCTCGGGCTTGCCACTCCTCTCGTCGTCTCTGGCGTACATCTCCGTCGTTACGGCTCGGGGTGTAAAGATGAGTAATGGAGCTGGTGGTTTGGCGGGAAGCTTGAACTTGGCGGGCTGTCTGTATCGGAACCCGGTGGAACGGCACAGGGGAAGGTGTCGGCAGTGCACCCGACCAGTGTACCCGAGCTGTGTGCCCGGAAGGAAGTTCTTTGTTGTCTCCCCAAGCGAACCCGGTGTCGAAATCCTCAGCGGTGCTGTGGGTCTCGTCGTCATCCTCTCCGACCTCTTCCTCGATGATCACATCAGGCTGCTCGTTGATGAGAGATATTAAAGCTTGTTCCGTTGTACAACAGGGCGGTGGTGCTGCGGATCCTTCCGTAGGGACGTCCTGCAGGGCTTCCAGGCTGCCTGCCTCTTCATCTGTTTCCGCAGGTAAAGGTGTTTCAATCCCGGTTACCAGGTAGGCCTCTGTAGTTGCAAGGGAAGCCTCCGGTACGGGGACAAAACAGGCGACTGTCTCTGTAGTGGTGAAACATGTCGCGGGTTCCTCAGTGGGAACCTGGTAAAGATCGAGTTCTTCCATGGAGCGTGTTATGAGCTCCGGCTCAAGAACGGAATCGGTTGCGATGTTGGTCGCTAGAACGGGTCGAGTCGCGGCCTCCACCGGAATGACACAGTCTATTGGCTCAGGTGACGGAGCAGGACAGGTGGTAGGCGAGGGTGAGGCGGTCGAGAAGCTGGTGACGTCGTCGGGGCTTGGAGAAGCTGTACCCGGTCGGCTCTGCTGCATCGCATGATGTAGTCGTCTGCCTAGGGTCGCGCTCCAGCTACGGATCGTCCATTCTACTGTCTCTAGTAACCGCACCCGGAGGTCTTGTAGAGCCTCTAGCCAGAAGTCGGGGCTGCCATCTATGGTAAGGGCAGGATCCGGACCCGGTTGGCTTATGGCTGCTCTGGCCTCCGCCTCGACCTCCCGCATCAGGTCTTGGAGTCTCATGCTGGCCATTCTTCTTTGGAGGGAAACCACACCCGTTCAACCGGTAAGACGTTCTGGTTGAGCTGGTCAAGAATTCCGTCTGTGTGTCTATGTATGACACTCCCATCTCCTCTGGGCTTTTGTAGTCCAATCGTGGGAAAAGTCTTTGGGGTCCGCCCCCATGGTTGATTCGAGCAATCAGGGCGGACAAAGAGTTTGGCGCCTTTTGTCTTTGGCCCTCCCACGGTGAGGGGGGGGGTTGACTCACTCCTGGGCTTCACGTGGCGGCTTCTTGTGGCGGGAACGCCATCTTGGGCGCCATCTTGACCCAATGGTGTAAAGGCGGGAAAGTTCTTTTAGGGACGAACAAAGTCCAATTGTAGACAATAAAGTCCAGTTTAAGCACAATATACCCGTTGGGTAACGGGCCTGCTCGTATCCTGTTCGTGACGCCATTTTCTGACGCACACCAGGGGCCAGGGTTACTCCCGGTTTAGACAGGCGATTCTTCTCCTTCCTTGTCACGGGTGGACCGCGCCTGCCGGTAGTGGGGCCCGGTGTAGTGCAGATCAAAAGTGAGGACGTCTTACGGGAACAGATTAAAGGGGGTTTAATTTGTTTTCTTCGTGACGCCACCTATGAGTAGATTCGGTAAGGGCTACCGACGCTGCGGAACCTCCCGGGGTGATGGACAGCAGCAAGATGTTACGCTCCCCACAGGCTGAGCGGTGATCCCCGGGGGCTGGAGCTGCTCAAGATGTTGTGCGGCAGCTGCGGTTACCTTTAGTTAATGACGGACAGTTCATAAGGAGACACGGACACAGATAGTCTCTGCAACGGTTCTTTACTGTAACCAGCAGGCAGTACATGGCTTACAGTGGTTGAGTAGAAGACCGGGTGGACTCAGCAGTGATAGTGCTCCTCAGAGATCCGCAGTGTACCTCCTTTCTACCTCCTTAGCTTCTCTTGCCAGCGTCGCCCAGGAATACCAGGTCGGGTACGGGGAGGCTGCTTCAATGCCCTATCCATGATGTACGTTCTGGATTCTTTGGGGAGCCTTGGGTCCCTCAGTGGGTACACCGCTGGTTAGACGACTGGAAACTGGCTGGTGGTGGGGTGCTCCTATAAAGCTGCTCCTCCACGGGGCTGGTTCGCGTGGCAGAGGTGAACTGCTGCCAGCTTCGGTACCAGTGAACCGGCTGTGAGTTGTGGGCACGGGAGTCTTTTGGGAACCCGTGTAGAAATGCCCATTCCCGGTGGTTAAGGCCTCAGGTGCTGACACCCGACCGGTGATGGCCCAGGGGCCCGCACGGGGTGCGGAGCCCCCGCTCCTCTCCAAGTTCTGTGTTCAAGGCTCTAGATCCTTGGCTTGACTTTGTTCCAACTCTCTAGATTATTGTGTGTTCTATTTCACTACCCTAACACTCCACCCACCAGGACCTATGATTGGTCCCCTGTTCTAGGTGTTGTATGTTGGGTTGGATCTCAGAGTTAACTATTGCACTGCTTTGTCAAGAGAATATTGCGGCTGCAATACTCCCTTGTGACGCACTCGTTGCGGGGCGCCACACATGCTCCCTTCATTCACACAGCCTCTGGACTGCTCTGCACTTGGCTGGTCTCAGCTTCCATCTGAATCTCTCAGCACGAGTCTCAGCTTCCATCTGAATCTCTCAGCACGAGTCTCAGCTTCCATCTGAATCTGAATGAATCTGACAATCACTCAGCTGGCTGCCTCTTATCGTGCCAGCCACTCCCACATGAACACACCCCCTTAGCTGCGGGTAATCAGCCTTTCACACAGCTCAGGTTAACTCCCTGTGTTCCGGGTTGTCAGCACTCAGCCCTCATTCCTTAGGGCCTCCTCGATCTCATTCCACTCTCACTGCCGCTCATTAGGCTCATGATTGTATCACGTCTATAGCAGTCACTCACAATTAACCCCTTGTGTTCCAGTTGAGTTCACACAGCATCATCATAGTCAAACCGGCCAGTGTGCACAGGATCGTACCTTGAGCCTGCATGTGATGCGCCCCGGCCATGAGGATCATGCCGGCGGTGCCTCACACTATGTTTCACTTTTTTCCAATTTTTTTTCCATTTTTATTACACTTAACACAAGACACCAACTATTTATCTGGCTTTACGGCTTTATCATAGGTATTCAGATCAACACAAAATTGTGAAAGAAACACACAGAACACTTTTATTGGATGTAAAATAAACCAAATTTTATTACAAATCACATTATCATTATTTTATTCAGTGTCTGAAATTTAGAATCTGCCAATTACTATGAAAAAGACACCGAAATGGCAAACCTCCGACTCACGAAGAATCATCCTTCAGCTCTCAGGAGAGGAAAAAACCCCTGTGGAGGAAACCTCTAGGGAACCATGGCTTGAGGACTGCCCTTCCCTTGGGCTTAGAAGGTTAATGCCAACACGCAACAGCAAATTGTATCAGAATTTGTACATTATATCATATTTACAGTGAGACATAATATACATCCACTATAGATATGACAGCAGTGACATCACATAGTCACACAAGTTATATCAGCAGAAAACAGACAGTAATGAAGGTCAAAGCAGGTGCCCTGTACGAGCACCGTATGGAGAAAGCCTAATGCGACCTCTTCAGGTGGTACATATAAACGTGAAGGCGGCTAGTACTGGACGTGAGGGAGATCTGGCTGCAACATCTGTCACCCCATTGATCGCTAGGGTTAGTTAGGCTGATCTGGCTGGCTAGGCGGTATGGCTGATCTGGCTGGCTAGGCGGTATGGCTGATCTGGCTGGCAAGGCGGTATGGCTCATCTGGCTGGCTAGGCGGACGTCCCCCCTTCCTCCCTTACATATTTTGGAGCGATGAAGCTCCAGGTCTCCAGACACATCAAGTATGGCGCCTCTTCATACGACCGTCCATCTGCTCTGTTGTTTCAGAATCTTTTGATATAGATGTAAGTGTTTATGACATCAGCACAGTTGCTGTAGTTACCACAGCTGTTTATTACTGATGCTTCATTGGCTAGAAAGTCCAGTGTTCCATAGTTTTAACCCTTAAATGACTGACATTGTGCCTTTATACTGAAACCTGGAAATTAAACTTGTTGCTAGTCAAGACCATTATCATTTTATGAATTTTAAAGATTCCCTAATCAAAGTCTATCTAGTGAGCGTATCTATAGATTTAAGGTGTAAGATACACATTAGCACCTGTCAACCTTATTAGTTGCATAATTTAATTGGATGTGTGCATAGAGCTGGCCGGCAAGTTTTAGCCTGAGGGGCAAGCACCTAGCAGTGACCCATGAATAGCGGCCCATCCTTAAAGGGGTTGTTGGATCTTAAGCTACAGTCACGAAATGTGAATCCTCACATCGTGTGCACTGTGCGCTGTGAACATATTCTGGAACCAGTAGCGGGTGTGGGCAGTTATGTGATCTCAAGTAAGTGATATGTATAATCTCGGCCACAATACAAGTACACTGTTTCTGGCCTTGCTTAATACAGGTGCATTAAATGGGGCTGAGCAAGTCTAGATGGACTGTGTCCGCATTTATGCAAATCACATACTTGCAGTCATACGCTCACCGAATCACCACAGCACTGTGAGCAATGCGAGTATCACGAGTCTGCAGTCACATAGTATCTGTATATAACATCTAATGTCTGTACATAGTATATTACACCCAGTACACAGCAGTCTACATGACTGGTGTATGATATACTGTGACTACTGACGTGTGATGGTATATGACAATGGGTGTTTTGTAACATCTGATGTCTGAACACAGTATATCATACTAGTCTGTACACAGGATGTTATTATGTACACTGATTTACAATGCTCTATACTGGTCACCTCTGGACCTGCCTACATTACCTCAAATATTACATATAGAGGCATATAATTTTCAGTTTTAACATAGTTATTATTATTATTATTATTATTATTTATTTATATAGCGCCATTAGGTTCCATGGCGCTTTACATGAGGTTGAGGGAGACAAGAACAAGTACACTAAATCTAGGCGATCAGGACGTACAGGTACAGGAGGGGCAGGGACCCTGTCCACGAGGGCTCACAGTCTATGAGGGGTGGGTTAGGATACAGTAGGATGGGGGAATGTCAGGTATGGGGTGTTCACCTGGGTCTCATGGCAGGTTGTAGGCTTGACGGAACAAGTGAGTCTTCAGGTGACACTTGAAGCTACTCAGGGTAGGAGAGTGTCTGATGTGTTCGGGTAGGGAGTTCCAGAGTAAGGCAGATGCCCGGGAGAAGTCCTGGACTCGGTTGTGCGAAGAGGTGATGAGGGGGGAGCAGAGGAGGAGTTCTTGGGAGGAGCGGAGGTTGCGTGAGGGTAGGTATCGGGAGACCAGGTCGGAGATGTATGGTGGAGTTATAAAGTACGTTATAGTTTGCTTCATGTGTACAAGATCACAACCACTATCAGTAGATGAATGCAGCCACACAACCACCATCAGTAGATGAATACAGCAACACAACCACCATCAGTAGATAAATTCAGCGCCAGAACCACTATCAGTCGATAAATGCCGCAACAGAACCACCATCAGTAGATGAATGCAGCAACAGATCCACCATCAGTAAATAAATGCAGCAACAGAACCACCATCAGTAGATTAATGCAGTGACAGCACCACCCTCAATACATAAATGCTGGGACAGAACAGTTGTTAATATACAGTGCCTTGTGAAAGTATTCAGCCCCCTTGAACTTTTCAACCTTTTGCCACATTTCAGGCTTCAAACATAAAGATATAAATTCAATTTTTTTGGTGAAGAATCAACTAGTTGGACACAATCGTGAAGTGGAACGAAATTTATTGGATATTTTAAAATTTTTTAACAAATAATAAACTGAAAAGTGGGGCGTGCAATATTGTTCGACCCCTTGAGTTAATACTTTGTAACGCCACCTTTTGCTGCAAGTCGCCTGGGGTATGGTCTCTATCAGTTTTGCACATCGAGAGACTGAAATTCTTGCCCATTTTTCCTTACAAAACAGCTGGAGCTCAGTGAGGTTGGATGGAGAGCGTTTGTGAACAGCAGTTTTCAGCTCTTTCCCCAGATTCTCTATTGGATTCAGGTCTGGACTTTGACTTGGCTATTCTAACACCTGGATACGTTTATTTTTGAACCATTCCATTGTAGATTTTGCTTTATGTTTGGGATCATTGTCTTGTTGGAAGATAAATCTCCGTCCCAGTCTCAGGTCTTTTGCAGACTCCAACAGGTTTTCTTCCAGAATGGTCCTGTATTTGGCTCAGTCCATCTTCCTATCAATTTTAACCATCTTCCCTGTCCCTGCTGAAGAAACGCAGACCCAAACCATGATTCTGCCACCACCTTGTTTGACAGTGGGGATGGTGTTTTGAGGGTGATGAGCTGTGTTGCTTTTACGCCAAACATATCGTTTTGCATGGTGTCGAAAAAGTTTGATTTTGGTTTCATCTGACCAGAGCACCTTATTACACATGCTTGGTGTCTCCCAGGTGGCTTGTGGCAAACTTCAAACGAGACTTTTTATGGATATCTTTGAGAAATGGCTTTGTTCTTGCCACTCATCCATAAAGGCCAGTGTACGACTGATTGTTGTCCTATGGACAGACTCTCCCACCTCAGCTGTAGATCTCTGCAGTTCATCCAGAGTGATCATGGGCCTTTTGGCTGCATCTCTGACCAGTCTCCTCCTTGTTCGAGATGAAAGTAATGCGTTTTCCATTGAAATCAATGGGGGCAAAAACGCGTGTGTTTGGATGTGTTTTTAGCAGTAAAAACGCATACAAACGCAGTACAATGCAGGCCAAGCTGAAATGTAAAATGGGCCTTTCTCTTACGAATGGACTGCTTATTAAAATGACAGTGCAGTGATACCCAGTGGGAACTAATGGAGCAGGTGGCAGGGTGACCCTGAACAGCTGCTTGAGGAGCGACCTTGGGGGCAGGGGCGTAACAGTAGAGGTCGCAGGGGTCGCGACTGCGACGGGGCCCGGAGGTACAGGTGCCCGTGCCACCTGTCACCTGCCACTCCCTGTGACCCCAATCGCAGCACCTGTTTCACTGCGCAGCAGCACACGGGCCACTAAGAGACCCGTGCGTCAAGAAGCCTCCTACTGCTGCCGCCCACTCCCTCAGCACCGTCCCTCACTTCCTCTTATTGGAGCAGTGACTGCCTGTGTTCCACAGTGGAACGCATTTAGCATGCTGGTGCCTCCTCTTCCACAATAGGAGAAGGCAGCACTTTCTGCTTTATGCGTTCCACAGTGGAACGCAGACAGTCACCGCCTCCTCCTGAGTCTCAGTTTGGTCAAGGAGTATGGAGTTGCAGGGGAACCAGGAGAGGTAAGTACAGATTTAATTTTTTAATGAGTACATGCTGTCCAGAAGATTAAAGGGAAGGAGGGGGCTGCATTATACTGTTTGGCGACTTGTGAGGCTGCACTATGCTATATAGAAGGCTGTGAGGCTGCATTTTACTATATGGAGGGCTGTGAGGCAGTATTATACTATATGGAGCACTGTGGGGTACATTATGCTATATGGAGAGCTGTGGGGGTACATTATGCTATACGGAGGACTATGGGGGTGCATTATGCTATACGGAGGGATATGGGGGTGCATTATGCTATATAGAGGACTATGGGGTGCATTATACTATATGAAGGACTATGGGGATGCATTATACTATACAGAGGGATATGAAGTTGCATACATACAAACATACATACACACATACATACACACATACATACACACACACACATTCAGCTTTATATATTATACATATATATATATATATATATATATATATATATATATATATATAAAAAACTTGGAACAGCACAAGCATTTTACCTGTGGGAGTGCTGCACTTTTTAAAACACCTGTTAAAGTGCTTATAATAGAATGAGAAAATGAAAGAAACAGCACAAAAATAAAGCCGATGTGGAGTCGGACCTTTATTGCTAATTGCATGTCAGCGTTTCGAATGTCTATCATTTCTTAGGCTTGAGAACGGATAAGACATCCGAAACCCCGCCACGCCATTGGCAATAAAGGTCCATATCGGCTTTATTTTTGTGCTGTTTTTTTCATTTTTTTATTCTTTTTTTTATTCTATATATACAATATGTATATATATATATACACATATATATAACCCACCCCAAGGCCTTAGGTATTCGGATCCTGGGCGGCGACTAC
>JARQOC010000007.1:53341908-53372623 GCA_033576535.1 Allobates femoralis | reverse complement strand
TCACACTTGCTGAGCGCAGGCACCGCAAGTCCCTATGTTTAACATGGGGATGTAGATGCCTGCGCTCTGATGCAGATTGGCGTGCGCACCCTGTGCGCACCCATTCACTGCAATGTATGATTTGTACGCAGGCGGATGCCTGCGCACAAATCACACACTTTCATCCGCACCCTGAACGCGACATGTCGCGTTCCTGGTGCGGACAAGACTGTGTGATTTGTGTGCGTTTTTGAATCTGCACCTAAAAATAGTGCTTGTAGTATTTTTTTGAGCGTTTTGAAAAACGCATGCGTTTTTGTAGAAAACATATTGCAGTGAATGGGTGCGCATGGCCATCTGCACCCGAGCGCAGGCACTTGCGTCCCCATGTTAAACATAGGGACTTGCGGTGCCTGCGCTCAACTTGCGGATCCCCTCTGCAGGATGCTGCGGAGGGGATCCGCAGGTGTCAAACCAGCCTTAGGCTGTGGTCACAGTTGCCATGCGTTTTTTTAAGTGATTTAACAAAACTCATGCTTTTTTTCATGTCAGCATGACTTTTGTAAGGTGTGTGATGTCTCCCTGCGTTTTTGGGTGCGTTTTTGAATCTGCACCTAAAAATAGTGCTTGTAGTATTTTTTTGAGCGTTTTGAAAAACGCATGCGTTTTTATAACATGGGTTCCTATGGGAAACGCATGCAAAAACGCATGTACAATTAGTACCTTTTAGTGCCATTCAAAAACGCATGCGTTTCCCATAGGAGCCCATGTTAAAAAACGCATGCGTTTCCGGAAATGCATGCGTTTTTTTAACATGGGCTCCTATGGGAAACGCATGCGTTTTTGAATGGCACTAATTGTACATGCGTTTTTGCATGCGTTTCCCATAAGGCCCCTTATTAAAAAACGCATGGTTTTTGGCTATGCTCCAAAAACGCATGGGACAGTCACACATGCTTTTTGGCTATTAGGGCATGCGTTTTTTAACATGGGGGCCTATGGGTGCGTTTTTTACATGCGTTTTTGAAAACGCAGGTCTCCAAAAACGCATGTGAAAAATGGTACTGTGACCACAGCCTTACTCCTTCTGTGTCTCTGTGCCCAAGACGTCTGTGCCATACATGGATACAGTTCTTATGCAGATATTGTCTAGCACTGTATACTCTTTCTTTGCATTTTAGCTGAAAAAGTTCATTTTGTATTTTTTCTTCTGCAAGAGTGTGACCCTTCTTTGATATAATGCAGCTATTGTCTTTAAAAGTAACTACATTTCCCTTTTGAGTGAGCTTGTTAACTGACAGAAGATTGCTTTCAAGACTGGGAACATAGAGAACATCCTTTACTGGGATCTTTCTGCTTTGTGCTGTGGAAACTGGACAGTGGAGGTAGCCGTCTCCTACTCCTTCTGAAGTCATATAGTGACCATTAGCTAAAATGACCTTTTCTGACTTGCTTTCATCAAGGTCAGTGAAGAAATCCTTGTTATATGTCATGGCTGCTTGCACCTTAGTCTATACACCATATATGTTTTGCAGATGGGCCTGTACTGGCATTAAATGCAGCTTCAACACATGCAGAATCTTCCTTTACAGCTGTTTTAAACCTTTGATGACTGTTCTGCTTTTTAAGCTGACTTAGGCCCCTTTCACATCAGCGGTAAACGCTGTTCGCGGAAGTTGCGGTGAAAAAAACGCGGTATGCCGCGTTTTTTTCGCAGCCGCACCTTCCGCAAGTGCCGAAACCGCACTTGCCGCACCTGCCACACACTTACTGCAAGCCCCATAGACATTGTATGGGACTTGCTGCAAGTGTGCCGTGATCGCGGCCATTATGCGGTAATCGCGCAGCTGTGGTTTTTTCACTGCAACTGCCGCGATCAGCATTTACCGCTGATATGAAAGCAGCCTTATTCTTGCTTTCCAAATTCTGCAGTCTGCTTTAAAGTGGCTGGGCTTTTTACAGACAAAACATTCTCAACTTTCTCTTAGATTGGTCTTATTGTTAGGGAAGTCCTGTGTGTTTAATGGTGTTTCTGCTCTGGATGTATTACTGCTGCTTACATTCTGCATTTTTTGCTTGAATTCATCTACACGTTTGCCTTTAACATACTCTTGTGTAAGCTCATCATCTGGTCGTGCATCTAGTGCAGTCACAAGTGTGTCATAACTTTCTGGAAGACCACTTGATAGAAGTGCAGCAACATGAAAGTCTTTAATTTCTTCTCCAATACCCTAAGACCCTGTGTTTCTTTTATAGTCCTCCATATTCTGTCCATCACTTAGCTTAGACATAGCTTTCTCATGAGATAAAGCTTATTACTGAGATTTGATCTTTCATTCACTTTCTGTAACTCATCCCACATCTCTTTTGTAGTTGCACACTTGTATATATGCACAGTCTGATCATCATCTACACTGAGGGAGATAGTGCTTTGTGCTTTCTGATCCTTCTCTAGCCAATCATCTGGTAATGGATGAGGCACTTGTTCCTGTGAATATTTCTACGTATCTTATCTTATGAGCAACATCTTAACCTTGAGTTTCCAGGACTGCTAGTTCTGATTAGTGAGGCTTTGCACTAAGAACATAACAGGATCACTGGGCTTGTGTTGCTCTATTACTCTGGGGTTCTGTGTCACTCTGGGCTCATAACCTGTTTCCAGCGGATTATTCAGGATACTGTCCAAGAGTGTGACAACAGAACTTCTTTTTTCAGCAACAAACAGGAACAAACTTACCGTATATACTCGCGTATAAGCCGAGTTTTTTAGCCCAAAAATTGGGCTGAAAAGTCCCCCCCTCGGCTTATACGCGAGTCAATACGGCCCCCTAAAAATTTTGGCGCCCCCACCTCACCTTCTGGGCCCCCCCGCATGCAGCGCTGCGCATATACATTACCTGTCTAGCAGCTGTCACCCTCCGATGGCGGATCGCGGGTCCCGGCTCCGGGCTCCATCTTCCTCTCTGTCTTCCTGATTGTCAGGTGACCGGCCGGCGTCGCGATGACGTCATCGTGCTGCGCCCCGGACACACAGCAGGAAGACAGCGAGGAAGATGGAGCCCGGAGCCGGGAGCCGCGATCCGCCATCGGAGGGTGACAGCTGCTAGACAGGTAATGTATATGCGCAGCGCTGCATGCGGGGGGGCCCAGAAAGTGAGGTGGGGGCGCCAAATTATGAGGGGGGCCCTGCTGGGGCCCTGTATACTACCACTGGGGCTATATACTACCACTGGGGCTGTATACTACCACTGGGGCTGTGTGTATACTACCACTGGGGCTATATACTACCACTGGGGCTGTATACTACCACTGGGGCAGAATATACCACTGGGACTGCTGTATACTACCACTGGGGCTGTATACTACCACTGGGGCTGTATACTACCACTGGGGCTGTATGTATACTACCACTGGGGCTATATACTACCACTGGGGCTATATACTACCACTGGGGCTGTATACTACCACTGGGGCTGAATATACCACTGGGGCTGTATGTATACTACCACTGGGGCTATATATACTACCACTGGGGCTATATACTACCACTGGGGCTGTATACTACCACTGGGGCTGAATATACCACTGGGGCTGCTGTATACTACCACTGGGGCTGTATACTACTACTGGGGCTGTATACTACCACTGGGGCTGTATACTACCACTGGGGCTGTATACTACCACTGGGGCTGTATACTACTACTGGGGCTGTATGTATACTACCACTGGGGCTATATACTACCACTGGGGCTGTATATACCACTGGGGCTGCTGTATACTACCACTGGGGCTGTATACTACCACTGGGGCTGTATACTACCACTGGGGCTGTATATACCACTGGGGCTGCTGTATACTACCACTGGGGATGAATATACCACTGGGGCTGCTGTATACTACCACTGGGGCTGTATACTACCACTGGGGCTGTATACTACCACTGGGGCTGTATACTACTACTGGGGCTGCTGTATACTACCACTGGGGCTGTATACTACCACTGGGGCTGTATACTACCACTGGGGCTGTATATACCACTGGGGCTGCTGTATACTACCACTGGGGCTGAATATACCACTGGGGCTGCTGTATACTACCACTGGGGCTGTATACTACCACTGGGGCTGTATATACTACTGGGGCTGCGTGTATACTACCACTGGGGCTGTATATACCACTGGGGCTGCTGTATACTACCACTGGGGCTGAATATACCACTGGGGCTGCTGTATACTACCACTGGGACTGTATACTACCACTGGGGCTGCTGTATACTACCACTGGGACTGCTGGGGCTGTATACTACCACTGGGGCTGTATATACTACTGGGGCTGCGTGTATACTACCACTGGGGCTGTATATACTACTGGGGCTGCGTGTATACTACCACTGGGGCTGCTGCTGTATATACCACTGGGGCTGCTGCTGTAACACTGCTGGGGCCTGTATATACCACTGGGGAGGCTGCTGTATACCACACTGCTGGGGGCTGTATACCTGTGCTGGGGTCCACCCTCGGCTTATACACGAGTCAATAAATTTTCCCAGGTTTTGGGGGCAAAAGTAGGGGGGTCGGCTTATACACGGGTCGGCTTATACACGAGTATATACGGTAATAGATCAGGAATAAACCATATCTTATGTGTCTCAGTCTCTGTGCAGCATTTGCAGCTGCTTCTTTTCTCATACACAGACACAGGAAACTACTAGATACAGTCACATGCTCTTCCTGTGTGGGCCTCTGGGAGTTTTTTGTTCTAACTTTATAGATAGCATACAAATCTAGCAACAGAACAATCATAGACAGGAATGGATTTATTGCATTAAACATATTTATTAAACATATTCCAAAAGGCAACCCACCTGGTCCAAGACGCTAGAAGTCCAAGAGATTTCAGGCACCAAAGAATGATCTTTAAAAAAAATCAAACTTTATTCCATGATATTTAAAAAAAAAGGTGACAACCATAGAAAGACAAGGCAACGTTTCGGCCATACTTGGCCTTTGTCAAGTTTAAAAAATACACCTCGAACCACAGGTGAGTAATGCTTTTATTCTTATTATTTATTTTTTCGTATTTGTGCTTTATTTACCCATTATGGTAATATTGCAGTTTATAGTAAGATTTCATATCTTCTATGAAACCCAACTACAGCAAGGTCAGACATACTATTGGCGCAAATGTATTGGGGCCAATAAGGTAAGGGGGGCCCATTCCCACCTCCAAAGCAGATGGAATTATGATGAGCTATTGAGCTGCAAAGCGACAATATATTGTTCTTGCACAGGGACCTCTTCTGACTGTGTCTCCTAATCAGCTCCACTATACATGAACAAGCATAGCAGAGACAGAAGAACTACTATATACCAATGCCAATAATGTTTTCGGGGATACAATTTAAGTCAGAAGGGACACCTTACATTAGTTTGAACACTTAAAGGGAACCAACCACCTCAGATGACGTCTATAAGCAGTTAATACATGTCCCTGCACCCTACCTACACCATTCCAGCTATGTTTTTGCTAAGAATATTGATAAAAGCAAACCGAAATAAACACTTTGTAAACTTACATGCCTGCGTACTTGAGGGCGTCTCCCTCGGGCTCTCGTACTAGAGGGCTGTGTCTTGTGCAGCATGAGTGGCTTCCCTACCCCTCCCTCTCTCTTTGCAGGACGTCACTGAAGGGCGTTATATTATCTTTGTGTGGGCGGGCACGCAAGGCAGCTCTCGTCCCTGCACGTCATCGGAGCGAGACAGAGTCACGTGCACTAGCATCGTCACTTCCTGTCGGCTCCGTGTACACACGAGCAGCTGATGGATGGATTGCATGTGAGGCTCAGACCAAACGCCGAGCGGGCTTGTTATCATTCACTAAGCCCGCTCGGCGTTTGGTCTGAGCCTCACATGCAATCCATCCATCAGCTGCTCGTGTGTACACGGAGCCGACAGGAAGTGACGATGCTAGTGCACGTGACTCTGTCTCGCTCCGATGACGTGCAGGGACGAGAGCTGCCTTGCGTGCCCGCCCACACAAAGATAATATAACGCCCTTCAGTGACGTCCTGCAAAGAGAGAGGGAGGGGTAGGGAAGCCACTCATGCTGCACAAGACACAGCCCTCTAGTACGAGAGCCCGAGGGAGACGCCCTCAAGTACGCAGGCATGTAAGTTTACAAAGTGTTTATTTCGGTTTGCTTTTATCAATATTCTTAGCAAAAACATAGCTGGAATGGTGTAGGTAGGGTGCAGGGACATGTATTAACTGCTTATAGACGTCATCTGAGGTGGTTGGTTCCCTTTAAATGCTACTGTCACATTTGAGTCTTTTTTCATCTTTTTCTGCCCCTCTGCATAGATCCATGATTATCACCTACAACTACATTTCCCCTTAGCACCCCGCTCCTCCGCAGTGCTGCGGACCTTTCCCTCTGCTCTCCTGTGTGCTTCCTGATAAAAATAGCGAGATCTCAACAGCAGCAATTTTTACTTTTATGGATCAGGTGATCAGTGACAGCTTTCAATAAAGTGACTGTGACCTATTATTTGACCAATATTACTGATATTCTACAAACTCCCATATTTCATGAGTTGTTTATGGGGTATAATCAGAAAATGATCATGCTCTTCCCTGTATACATACCGGAGCTGAGCTGCGGTACAACATGGCTGTTAAGGTATCGTCACACGGGGCGATGTTGCCTGCAACATTGCTGAAAAGTCCCGGGTTCAGCGATGTTGCAGCGACATCGCAGGTGTATCGTGCTGTGTGACAGCATGATGCAACTGCGATAAATCGCTGGATCGCAGTTGACAGGTTTATCAACATGTTGGTAAACCTGTCGATGTTGCACCAGCGATCTGGTAACATCGCTCCGTGTGACACGGCGATAGCTATGTTGCTAGCGATGCCGCCTATTCGCAACATTGATGCTTATCGCTCGCTGGGTTGTGCAGAACCCAGTGAGCGATAGCTGCTGCAACTTCATGGCAGAGTCGCTGACAACATTGCTGCGTGTGACAACTAAGGGAGCGATGTCGGAAGCAAGCACGCACCCGCGGATTTGCTTCCACCATCGCTGCAACGTCATACTGTGTAACAGTACCTTTAGGGAAATGAGGCTACAGTGAGGGTATGAGGATTTTGTTTATAGACATGGTCATAAATGCTTCTGTTTTTCATAAATTGAGTTAGGAGGTTCAAAGACAGCTGGTATTAGTGGGATCTTCAGCATAGCCTAGCTGAGAAGTGTTAGATGTTTTAATAGCTATTGCAGTATGGATCCAGTGGCAACATCAGAAGAGACCTGGGGGGGTCATCATTAGGGGGGTGGTAGCTGCAAAATCCACTGTATTAGAAAAGAAAACTGAAGACATTCTTTTGACTGGGGCGGTACATCTGTCAAACCGTAGCACAGGTGTCCTAAGGCGAGCTCAGGGAGGCCAAAGACCTCCCGTGGAGCAATAAAAAATGAAGTTGTGCACTCCATCCAGCACTCTCACAAGTCGTCTCCATAGACTCCCATTACAGAAAGTTTGTGACGTCATAAACATGTGACATTTGTCAGTTTGCAGAGATAACAGATACATTCATAACATTACAAACACATGGATTCCTGACTTGCTGTGTAGCATATTTTTGCAGTGTTTTCTGCAGACATTCCTGTAAGTGCTGAACACTCGCTCCAGCGGTACAAAGTCTAAACCATCCGCTGATACACAGGGCGATAAAACAACTCGTCCAAGGTGATACAGAGTCACTGAACTGGTCTAAACTCAGATACCCTTATGATCATACCTGTGCGCTGCTCAGCAGAGCGCAGCTTCCTCCCATGTCATTAAAATGCTTTGCTCTCTTGGCAAATACAAGTAAAGCGGGAGCAACCTGAGATGTGGAGGCAGATGGATGAACCTTGATCAATCCATAGGTTTAAAATGATCTTTCCTTCTAAAATGCAAAAAAATCAAACAAAATATATTTTAGAAGCTAAAACAAAAATCATAATACTTTTACATATGTACGGCTCCCTGAAATGTATTGCTGTAAGTATAAAAGCCTTAGTGCTTATTATAGTAATAGAAATGTTTGGGGGTCAATTTCATTTGCAGCTATACTTTAACCCCTTTCCTATCAGATCCAATATTTGTTTTTGCTCTTTAGTTTTCTTTTCTCTTCTTCGAAAAGTTATCATTTATTATTTTCTCTGTTGTCAGTTTTTTTGCAGGACGAGTTCAAATTGTTTTTGCATTTTTCAGAAAATTATATGATAAAATGAATGGTTTATTTAAAAACTACACATAGGGTAAAACTGCGAAAGAATACAATTTGTGTGGAGGTTCATACAGCGAGTGAAAAGATATTGAGTATCACCAATTGTCTAAGTAAACCTATTTCTAATAGTGCTATTGACATGAATTTCTCACCAGATGTTGGTAAGAACCCATCCAATCCACACAGGCAGATAAATCAAACCATAGATGGCCATAAATTATGTGTAATGATGAGAAATGACACAGGGAAAAATTATTGAATATGTTACTGAAATGTATTTAATCCTTTATACAAAAGCCTTTGTTGTTGAAGAATTATCCAGACGCCTCCTGTATGTAGAAACTAGTCACTTGCATTGCTCAGGTGGATTTTAGCCCATTCTTCCACACAAACACTCTCCACATCCTGCAGGTCCTGTCGATCCTTCTATGACCTCTGAGCTTTAGTTCCTTCCAGACATTTTCTATTGACTTCAGGTCTAGTGATCGGCTTGGACATTCCAGCAGGTTTATATTCTTTCACACACTCTATAAAGGTAAAAAAGTGCAAAATATCAAAGACACACTCCATAATAAATATATATATTTATGTATATATTTATACCTTTGTATTGCCATTTTTATATAAAAAGAGGTACATGTAGACCATTCATAATTTATCTTGGTTACCCATTGATTTTTATCTACTGTTTTTATTATCTATTATTTTCAATAAAGATTTATATATTTTGCATTATATACAGCCTATTTTTCTGATTTCTAAATTTTATTGCTGTATGCAATAGTATATTTCCATGATTTTTTAGGATACAAACCTGATTAGTTTTTTATATTGAAAGTATTTTAGTATCCTTCTGCAGGTTTAATTCTGATTTCTGTATTGAGCAGTGTAGTTGTAAATTGTAATGTAGTTGTAATGTGGCCGAGATTATACATATCACATACTTGAGATCACATAACTGCCAGCTCCCGCTGCAGTTTCCAGAAAGTGTTCACAGCGCACAGTGCGCACGATGTGAGGATTCACATATCATGACTGTAGCTTAAGATCCGACATCCCCTTTAAGGATGGGCCGCTATTCATGGGTCACTGCTAGGTGCTTGCCCCCAGGCTACGACTTGCCGGCCAGCCCCTGCACACATCCAATTATATTATGCAACTAATAAGGTTGACAGGTGCTAATGTGTATGTTTCACTTTAAATCTACAGATACGCTCACTAGATAGACTTTGATTAGGGAATCTTTAAAATCATAAAATGATAATGGTCTTGCCTAGCAACAAGTTTAATCTCCAGGCTTCAGTATAAAGGCACAATGTCAGTCATTCAAGGGTTAAAACTATGGAACACTGTGAGGGACTTTCTAGCCAATGAAGCATCAGTAATAAACAGCTGTGGTAACTAAGGCAACTGTGCTGATGTCATAAGTACATACAGCTATGCAGTGGCGCACCCAGAAATTTCCCAAGGTAGGGGTCCAAGAAACACACACCGGCCCTGAAAGGGGGGTGTCACCCCCCAGCGGGGTTCCGAGGGGCAAAGCCCCCGGTGGGGGGGTTTGGGGGAGCGAAGCCCCCCTAAAAGCAGCCTCTTTTGTGGGCCCTTGGGTGCTGTGTAATTGTTCCTGTCTCCTGACATAGGGGCCCAGCTCCTTGTGTACTGCACCACTTCTCAGGGCCGTCCAAAGGGGGGGTCCAGACACGTAGGTCCCCCCCCTTGGGTGCGCCTATGCAGCTATGTCAGAAGATTCTGAAACAACAGAGCACATGGACGGTCGTATGAAGAGGCGCCATACTTGACGTGTCTGGAGACCTGGAGCTTCATCACTCCAATATATGTAAGGGAGGAAGGGGGGACGTCCGCCTAGCCAGCCAGATCAGCCATACCGCCTAGCCAGCCAGATCAGCCATACCGCCCAGCAGCCAGATCAGCCACACCGCCTAGCCTGCCAGATCAGCCTAACTAACCCTAGCGATCAATGGAGTGACAGATGTTGCAGCCAGATCTCCCTCACGTCCAGTACTAGCCGTCTTCACCTTTATATGTAGGGCCTGGAGAGGTCGCATTAGACTTTCTCCATACGGTGCTCGCACAGGGCACCTGCTTTGACCTTCATTACTGTCTGTTTTCTGCTGATATAACCTATGTGACTATATGATGTCACTGCTGTCATATCTATAGTGGATGTATATTATGTCTCACTGTAAATATGATACAATGTACAAATTCTGATACAATTTGCTGTTGCGTGTTGGCATTAACCTTCTAAGCCCAAGGGAAGGGCAGTCCTCCAGCCATGGTTCCCTAGAGGTTTCCTCCACAGGGGTTTTTTCCTCTCCTGAGTGCTGAAGGATGATTCTTCGTGAGTCGGAGCTTTGCCATTTTCAGTGTCTTTTTCATAGTAATTGGCTGATTCTAAATTTCAGACACTGAATAAAATAATGATAATGTGATTTGTAATAAAATTTGGTCTATTTTACATCCAATTAAAGTGTTTTGTGTGTTTCTTTCACAATCTTTGTTGACCAGAATACCTATGATAAAGCCGTAAAGCCAGATAAAGAGTTGGTGTCTTGTATTAAGTGTAATATAAATGGAAAAAAGTGAAACATAGATATGAACAGTATAGAAAAGGTGCATTTGTCATTTTAAGTATGGTAATGGGAACCCAACCTGATATAAAAAAAAGAAAAATATATACTTTCTGAAAACTATTAGTGGACTCCTGAGTCCAAGTGTATTGAATCCTCGCCACACAATGTGACTCACAGCTGAGCTTGAACTGAGCAGTGTGAGATCCCAGCAGGGAGGAGGGACGGTGAGGATTGTCAGTAGTCAGATAGGCAGAGTACACTTTCATAAATGAATTATACAGACATTCTGACATGGTTTTAAAAGTAAACACAACATCAGAGTTGATAAGCTCTAAGACATTTGTTTAATAATGTATGAGGTTTGTATTGTGAAATATCTGCTTTAAACAAGTGCTTCAAACTGACATACAACCAGCACCTTTATGGGAGGGTTACACACATGTGCCAGAGTATTCAATAAAACATGATGCAGAAAAATACCTCAGTCAAATACAAAAGAATTACATAAATAGAAATCATAAAAATATTGACAAATCTTTCTTGTCATATTATCTTAACCAGGGGCTGGCTGGCAAATTTTGGCTTAGGGGGGAATCACATAGCAGTGGCCCATGAGTTGTGGGGGCCAATTTTAATCTAAAAAGTATAGAAACTTTGGTACACAAAGAAGAATGGTGACGTATTAGAACAAATGTCCACATTAACACATGTACAATTCATACACACGAAAAACAGACCAACGTTTTGGCCTACAAATAGCCTTTGTCAAGGTTTATCTTAAAAGGATACTTGCTGGGAGAGATAATTTCATGAAGAGGAGAACATTTCCTTTAATTAGAATCTTAAAATGGACTCTGAAATGAAATCCAGAGATGTGCCACAGTGATCTCTCAAAAAGGGGCTTATAACCTTATGAAGGAGGACTGGAACCTGCGGAGACAAGTCGCACTTTGTGGTTTGGTCCATTTTGACCTGTTTACCTCTGATTTTTCATGTACGTATTTCAACATGAACATGTGAAGGATGTCTGAAATATATAATTTATATACAGTACATACCCTTCCTACTATATAAAAGCTCTGTCCAGTCTTTCAGTCTGTCTGTGTGTCTGTAAGTTTTTCCTGAAAACAGCGTCACCTATAGGACATCATGGACATTACAAAAGGCAGTTAAACTAGAATGTGAGAATTTAAACTTAAATTTGGCTGGGGTCACACTTTCAAAGGTAATTGCGTTGACCGCATCCAGATCCGGATGCGGTAACCGCAATTGCCTTCAGGCACATTTTTGTGTCCAAATCTGTTGTTAAAACCGGAATATGGTAACTGGATTGCTCCGGATGTGTAATCTGGAGCAATGCGGTTTCCGTATGCTTTGTTCATCCCTGCGGCCGCAGGGATAAACAAAGGGTTAATCACAATAATAGCTGTGGGCAACATGTCTCTAGGGGGTGCCCACCCCCTCTAGAGACATGCTGACCACTTAGGTGGGCATGAGAGGGGTTAATGTAGTCAGTATAGTATTGCCGGCTATTGTCGGCTTTGTGTATTTTATGAATGAATGCGGCGGCTTCCTACTGTAAAGGAGATACTGTATGTAATGTACGTACAGTATGAGCTCCTGTCCTTGGTCCTGAAAGTTGTAACATTAGGTCTATGGCGGTCCGCTGCCCATAGAACTAACGTTACAACTTTCAGGACCAGGGACAGGGGCTCATACTGTACGTACATTACATACAGTATCTCCTTTACAGTAGGAAGCCGCCGCATTCATTCATAAAATACACAAAGCCGACAATAGCCGGCAATACTATACTGACTACATTAACCCCTCTCATGCCCACCTGAATGGTCAGCATGTCTCTGGGGGGGGGCACCCCCTAGAGACATGTTGCCCACAGCTATTATTAACATTTAACCCTTTGTTCATCCCTGCGGCAGCAGGGATGAAAAAAGCATACGGCTGCCGCAGGCATTCACATATGCCTTGCGGCAGCCGCATGGGTTCCCATTGGAGCCTATTATAGCAATCCCCGCTGCAGTTGCCACACACCGCTGCGAAAACTGCAGCCTGCATGATTTTTACCGCAGCCTGCAGATCTGCAAGTGGTAATCGGATTGCATGCAGTGCAATCCGGTTACTATAGTGGGCTCCTCTGGGGAGTGGTTCCTGATCCGGTTTTGAGCTTTTTGACAACTCAAAACCGAATCAGGATTTCAAAATTTTGTCGCAAGTGTGACCCCAGCCTTTGGTTGATCAAATATGGTTAATCACTCAAAATCTACACCAAGATGGGCCGTCCGAAAAAGTATGCAGAAGATATGGAAAGGAAAGCAACAGTACAACAGAAAAGGCAATGAAAACAAGACTACTGAACTACACAGAAGCGCATACATGCTTCACATGACTTCCCCCAATCAAGACCCATTAGATTGTCACAGGATGTCATTTTGCAGCAATAGCGCCGATAACACGAATCTCCGGTGCCAAGATCAATGAGACACTCACAAGATTCTGCATCACAGTGAGCATGCCGCACGGGCAAATCTCTAACATCAAGGTCTAGGAGGTTGACAAATAATGCAGTATCACAACGCAAGCAACATGAAGAAGATTCTTCATTGTCCAGATCTACAACACTCTTACATTATGAATCATTACATCGTCAGCACCATGACAACCAACCTCTGCAATCCATATGAATGAGACTGTCACAGGATGCAGCATCACACAGCTGCAGCCGTAATGACGAATCTACAGAGTACAGACTAAGCAGACTTTCACAGGATGCTGCATCCAACCACCAGTCCCATAATCTCCGGAGTCCAGACACTTTCATCGTATCATGTGATTATTTTCGTTACTCCACCATGATTAGCAGCATGTTCATCTACTACAGCATTCATGATATCTAACATATTGATCTCTACTTTGTTGTTTACATGTTATACAATTCTACTGCTATCGTTAAGTTTTAAACGCACCTATTTATATTTCATTTCCTAACCTAAAACATTAACAACATAGTTCAACCAATATATAATTGCACATGTTCTAGAATTGCACGATGCGATAGAATTGGTCCCCTTCTAGTGTTGTAATAAACGGATACATTAACATACATGGTAGGAATCTAGAATAAAGCTATGTTCACACACTGTATTTTTCTGTGTTTTTGTGCTGTTTTCACTGTGGCTTTATGCAAATCTATGCTAATCAAAACCTGCATTTTTTATTTGTGATTCCGGGAAAAGCTGTCCACACACATTGCAAACGCAGCCAAAAACGTGGGCTGCTGCGTCTAGCGCTGCGTTTGCAAACGCACGTGCGTTTTTGCATGCACATGCAAAGCGTTTTCTCTTGAATTCAATGGGCAAAAACGCATGCGTTTGGATGCGTTTTTAGTGGTAAAAATGTATGCAAACGCAAAACACAGCCCAGGCTTAGATGTGAACTGGGCCAATGTAGTGGGTGCGAAGATGTAGCACGCTGTGCGTGGCCACATCTGTTTAACTAACATCACACAGAGCTCAAAGGATTCCAGACTGTCTGTTCCTTCAGTGCAGAACCTGTGTGATGAGTTCCATCTCCCTCTTTATTTTTCTGTGGTGCCTCTCAGTTTCTTCTGCTGCCAGTTCCTGGCTCTGGAATTGATGGTAAACTGCAAACAGCATCTTTTAGATCATGTACTGTGAGGAGGACATGAGTTTGTTACAGGGGAGCTGCAGGGGATGTGACTCGCCCAGGGTTATACGGGGACTCGGGTGTCTTGGCCCTGCTGTGGTTGGGATGTCACTGGTGGCCTGCCCAGATCTGTGACCCTGGTGGTCAACAAAAAGGGGTAGTTGAAATGGGAATAAAGTTCAAAGTTCCTGTGACGCCACCCGCAGATTCTGGTGATAAAGCACCAGCGACGCTTCAGACCTCCGGAGGGCAATGGTACAGCAGCCAAGATGGTACAGCTCCCTGCAGGTGGAGCTGGCCCTCCGGGGCAGGAATGCACCTGTAGTGATGGAAGTGCTGATTAGAGATGAGCGAGTACTAATAATGCTCGGATGCTCGATGCTCTGGCCGAGCATCACAAGATACTCGTGTACTCGGCCAGAGCACCGAGCCCAATGTAAGTCAATTAGTGACAGGTTCCACCCACAGACTTCCGGTTATAAAACTAGTGTTTCTGGGAAAGGGTGGGAGGGTGGACTTTTTCAAATCGCCGCAGCATAGAACACCTTGCTGTGGCCCCCAGAGGGACCCTAACAATCAATCTGCTCTCTGTGAGGTACCAGCTCACTGTGTGCAGTGAAGGAAGCTGTGTATTTGTGTAAAATCGATAATTATTAGCGAGGAGTCCGAGCATCTCGGTGGTACTCGGTGCTCGCCGAGTACCCCGAGTAACGAGATATTTGTGTGAGTAACGAGTAGCGCCGAGCATGCTCGCTCATCCCTAGTGCTGATGATGGAGATAAACAAGTTGCAGTGCAGCAATGAAATAAGCACATGGAGTCTCTGTCACTCTACCCGGGAACTTTACTGGAGCAATGCATATTCCCCCATGGTGGAATACACTCGTCCGCGAGTGTGGTTACCTGGTGTTCCGGTAGAGTGAATTTTTTTTTTTTCAGTAAACAATAACAGTAATGGGTAACATATTTACATTAGTCAGCAATTCTTTTTCATCCCTTTATGGGAGGCACTATGTTTAAACGTTGCCAAAATATATACAAAAAAACATTATTAACTTTAACTGCTTTGGCCTTACGGGGACCGGTAACTGTGCAGACCCAGCGGTAATTATTGTCCTTCACAGTCCAGTGTGTCTTATCACCGCTGGACCGCTTGGAATAAAACATTATTATGTAACGAGGTTAGAGTTCTCACGAAAGTTTATGAGGCTCAAAAGGCAAAAAGGACGGTCAGCACACATTATTCACACTTCAAAAGAAAAAAAGAAAACTATTTACAGTCCAAGTTCTTGTTAGGAAGAGTTACTTAAAGACGGGCTACTCTGATGGCAAACCATCCCATGGGTCCCACATGCCACTCATAGGTTACCTCGTCTCCACAGTAAAGGTCTCGATCCGGGTGACCGCTGTGTAGATGGGGCTCTACATCTCGTCACCCAACAAAAATGTCATCTCTTATTCCTTCTTCACGTACAAACCACCACCCCACCCCATAGCGGAACGACACAATAGTACCTTGTTTTCTCAGTTCAGCAGGTAACGGGGGTTGTCGGCGGGCTTCATTTCTTGCATAGCGGCACTCCATCTCCAGCCGCCACCACTCCTCCATTGTCGGGCAGCCTGTTCCTCCTCGTTGATCTGGGGAGCGCTGACCTGGGGAGAGTATGCTGGGGGTAAAGGGCTGGTCGCCGGGGTATCTGGCACGACACGGATTTTGGCGCGGAGCCCTTATGGGCCCCACGCCGGTACTCCCAAGCACTCCACCATGCTGCCTCTGGGGTGTTGCCTCCGGTGGCTCCTGAGCCATAGTCCGGGTCATCCACGTCAGGATCCTACTCGACGGAACCGGTTGAGTCGTCGTCCCCTTCCTCGGTCTTGACGACAATGTCCGGTTTCTGGTCAGAGTCTGTAGAGTCCTGGACTTGCAGGGCATTGGTAGGGCCTGCAGGCGGGTCCATGGGATCATGCGTCTGGACCCCTGCTTCCTGGGTCTGCACAGGTGGGCTTGCTGTGAGGACCTCCACCACAGTTCGTGCAGCAGCTGCTACCTCACTTACTTCTCAGTCCATCGCCCTGGCCATCATCTCTACAGCCCGTTTGGCACTCCAGCTGCGGACCACCCACTCCATCATCTGCGCCAGGTTAGCCCGAAGCTCCCGGAAGGCCTCTCTCCAGAACTCTGCATCTCCCTCTTTGGTCAAGAGGGAGACTGAGTCCAGGTCCTCGCGGGCAATGCGGGCCTGCTGCTCTACCTCGCGCATGAGGTCTGTCCAACGGGTTGGAATAAAAAGAAAGTTATAATCACTGCTTGGTCCTTGGATTAACTCCTTGTGTATAGGCTGTGAAGGTTCCAAGGTCTTTAAAGTTCAGAAACATCACAAAACACTTACTGATCTCAGGGAGACCAGTTAAGGAAAACACTGCGGGCAGCCGGCTAAAGCGCTCAGACACAGTGAAATCCATGATGCATTGCCCCCTGGAAATTTGAATATGCAAATGACGTCCGTGTAGCTTCGATTAAAAGTCTCAAACACGGGACCCTGGAGGGATATCTGGCTAGTCCCGTGTTTTGGACTCTTAATCAAGGCTCCATGGACTCCATTAGCATATTTAAAGTTCACAAAGGCACACAACACCCATTAGATACGGGTTGGTTTGTATCCTGTTCGTGAGCGCCAAGCTTGACTCGCCCAGGGTTATATGGGGACTCGGGTGTCTGGGCCCTGCTGTGGATGTGATGTCACTAGTGGCCTGCCCAGATCCGTGGCCCTGGTGGTCAACAAAAAGGGGTAGTTGAAATGGGAATAAAGTTCAAAGTTCTCATGATGCCACCCGCAGATTCTGGGGATTAAGCACCAGCGCCGCTTCAGACCTCCGGAGGCCGATGGTACAGCAGCCGAGATTGTACAGCTCCCTGCAGGTGGAGCTGGCCCTCCGAGGCAGGAATGCACCTGTAGTGATGGAAGTGCTGATGATGGAGATAAACAAGTTGCAGTGCAGCAATGAAATAAGCACATGGAGACTGTCACTCTACCCGGGTACTTTACTGGAACAATGCTGGTGGTGGTACAGTTCACAGAGGTCAACAGTCATTAGGTAAAGGTAGCCAGCCGGGTAGTCACAGTGGGCTGCAAGGTCTCTCCCGTGGTATGCCTTCCTTGCTCTGACCCATGTCCTGCTGCTGCCTGTCCTGGAACAGCCCACTTAGTACCATGCCCTATTGGGGTGCTTTCTGAGTGTCCTGGCTTCCCACTCTCCTCTCTCCTGCACTGGACCTCGACTCCGGTGGGTTATCATGGCGTGACTGATTGCTTTCTGACAGGGTGTTGGGGCCTGTAGATGGACTCGCGACAACCGGTGTTACGACTCAGGAGCTGAACTCCCTGTGCCGCGTCCTCGGAATCCGCACTCCGGTAAATGGATCAGGTTCCCTCCCGGAGTATGAACGCTCCGATCTGAGGGGTCCCCTCCTTTAGTCTGGGCTGCCTGTTCTCTCTCTCCAGGCCCCCTCTCTTGGAGTCCCCTTCTCTCTCTCAGGCTCCCATGCCCCTTCGTTTCTCTAGGCAAACTTAGAATCCCACTGTGACAGGGGTAACCACACACTCATTTATGGGTGCAGTACCCCAATTGTGACGCCTAACCAGTGGGGCGCCACAGATGTTACACTGGGAGGGCTGTAGGGGATGTTACTCTAGGAAGTGCACGGGATGTTACCCTGGGGCAGAATTATGTTACCCTGGGTGCTGGTGATCCAAAACACAGGTCACCACACAATATTTTTTGCAATTTATTTGTTTATAAATAATTTGGGAAAACAATGTAGGTTCCTCCCCATTTTGGAAAATCAGCCAAGGTAAAGTCGACAGCTGAACTCTCTAAGGCTGGGTTCACATGCTGCGTTTAGCTGCGTTTTTGCAGCATTTTTTTGAGGACCGTAAAAGAGATGCACTTTTGCAAAAAAGCACAGCAAAATACACATGGTGCGCTTTTTTTGGAGCCCATTCTACAAAGGGGGCAATGGAAAAAAGCTTCCTCAAAAGTGCCAAAGAATTGACACGTTCATTCTTTTTGAGGATCAGCTTTCCAGTGAAAACGGATCCTCAAAAAGAGAGAGCGTCTGAACGCAAAATTTGGAGATGCATTGACTTGGCTGCATTTCACTGGATTTACAGACTCTCAAGAAACGCTGCAAATATGCAGTGTGTGAACTTAGCCTAATATCACCACTGCAACATAAATGCAGCAAAATCTGATTGTAAAGAACACATTTCTTGCAGGTGAAAACCTACATTTTTTGCTGCATGTATGTTGCATTTTTGCTGCGTTTCTGCACTTCTTCATTGCTTTCTATGAAAAAACGCAGCAAAACCTCAGAAAAGAAATGCTCATTCTTTTCAAAATGCAACAAAACTTGTGCAGGTTTAAATTTCTGCAAAGACGTGAAACCAATGTGTGTGGACAGCTTTTCCCAGAATCACAATCAAAAATGCAAGTTTTGATTAGCATAGATTTGCATAAAGCCATAGTAAGAACACAACACAAAAACACAGAAAAAAGCATTGTGTGTGAACATAGTTTTAGCCTAGATTCGTACCATGTATGCTATTGTATCCGTTTATTACAACACTAGAAGGGGACCAATTCTATCGCATCGTGTGATTCTAGAACATGTGCAAGTATATATTTGTAGAAAAGAAAGCCGCACTCACCAGTCTTCAAATACATGTCAAGTGGAATTTTAATCCAATTAAGGGCACATAAAGCACAGGACCCGCAGAAGCGCCCACAAGCGCGAAATGGGGCGCCGTCATCCTCATCTGCACCCCCTCCCTCCCTGCTTTATGTGCCCTTAATTGGATTAAAATTCCGCTTGACACGTATTTGAAGACAGGTGAGTGCGGCTTTCTTTTCTACAAACTACTATGTCTGCAGCTTGGCGTGTACCGCCAGTTAAGTCCATCTACTGACAGCTGGCTGATTGGAGTCTTTAACAAGCGTTAGTAGCCCGGTGTTCTTCCTTCAGTTTGCAATTATATATTGGTTGAACTATGTTGTTAATGTTTTAGGTTAGGAAATTAAATACAAATAGGTGCGTTTAAAACTTAGCGATAGTAGAATTGTATAACATATAAACGACAAAGTAGAGATGTATATGTTAGATATCATGAATGCTGTAGTATAAGAAAATGCTGCTATTCATGGTGGATTAACAAAAATAATCACATGATACGATGATAGTGTCTGGACTCCGGAGATTCATCATTACGGTACTGGTGGTTGGATGCAGCATCCTGTGAGAGTCTGCTTAGTCTGTACTCTGTAGATTCGTCATTACGGTGCAGCTGTGTGATGCTGCATCCTGTGACAGTCTCATTCATATGCAAATAGTCTGTGGAGCCTCGGTTAGGAGTCTCAAACACAGGACTAGCCAGATATCCAGGTCCCCTTCTTGAAGTAATGTTCCTCCCTGGTCCCTACGTGTAGTAATGTTCCCATCCTATATTAATGACCCTCATCCTGGTCCTCATCATGTAGTAATGTCCCATCCTGATCCCCTTCTTGTAGTAATGTCCCCATCCTGATCCCCTTCTTGCAGGAATGTCCCCATACTGGTCCCCATTGTATATTAATTTCCCACATACTGCTCCCCGTCTGGCACTAATGTCCCCTTTCTGGTCTCCTTCTTGAAGTAATGTTCCTCCCTGATCCGTACATGTAGTAATGCCCCATCCTGGTCCCCATCCTATAATAATGACTCCCATCCTGGTCTTCATCATATTGTAATGTCCCCATCCTGATCCCCATCTTGTAGTAATGTCCCCATCCTGGTCCTTCTCTTGTAGTAATGTCCCCGCCCTGGTCTCCATCTTGTAGTAATGTCCCCATCCTGGTCCTCCTCTTGTAGTAATATTCCTCCCTGGTCCATATGTGTAGTAATGCCCCATCCTGGTCCCCATCCTATATTAATGTCTCCCATCCTGGTCCTCATTTTGTAGTAATGTCCCAATCTTTTAGTAATGTTCGCTCCCTTGTCATCTTGTAGTAATGTCCTGGTCTCTGTTCTTTTTGTTCTCTCGCTCACACACACGCTCACACACACACTCACATAGGGCTTGTCCACACACCTGTGCTCTCAGTATTTAGCGCTTCTGCACTAAATACTTAGGTTTTGACAGAGAAGCTGCTTGCAGCGGTTCCCTGTGCGCTTTGGATAAGCGCACACTATGCAGGTTGCTGTATGAACTAGTTACCACGATACACATCGGGTAACCAGGGACAGCGTCTGCTGAAAGCTGCCGCATACACGCACCTGCGCTTCTCTGTCAAAACCTAAGTATTTAGTGCAGAAGCGCTAAATACTGAGAGCGCAGGTGTGTGGACAAGCCCATACATACACACCCGCACATTCACACACTCACATACATACACACATACATCCTCAGACATATTCACACAAACACATACACACTCACACATTGACACACTTACATAGGGCAATATTTGGAGTTCCTGCCGCCCTAGGCACTTTCAGCGGTCACATTCCCCTTTCCCCCCAGGCTGCTATCTTCGGCTGTAACAGCGCCTTACCTGACTCCACTCTTCTCATCCCGGCAGCTTCTTCCTCTGTGGTTCCCAGTCTCCCGCTTGCCGGCAGCAGCCGGCACCAGCTAGCACCCGGCAGCCGGCACGCGGCACCAGTCTGCACCCAGCAGCCGGCACCAGCCGCCGGCGATGTGCTGCCCAGGTGGTGTGGGAATACATTCACACATATACATACACTCACACACATATACACACTCACATACAAATATGCACACACACATATACACACTCACTCAGAAATATTCACACACACATACACTCACACATATACACATACACACTCACTAACATATACACACAAATACTCACACATATACACACTCACATATACACACAAATACACACTCACTCACATATACACACAAATACTCACACATATACACACTCACTCACATATACACACAAATACACATATACAAATACACACTAACTCATATATACACACAAATACACTCACACACAAATACACATACACACTCACTCACATATACACACAAATACACTCACACACATATACACACAAATACACATACACACTCACTCACACATACACACAAATACACTCACACATATACACATACACACAAATACACTCACACACTCACTCCCATATACACACAAATACACTCACACACATATACACAAAAATACTCACACACTCACTCACATACACACAAATGCTCACACATATACACATACACACTCACTCACATATACACACAAATACACTCACACATATACACATACACACTCACTCACTCACATAAACACACAAATACACTCACACATACACACACACTCTCTCTCTAACTCTCACTCATACACACCTGATGCCCCGGGCCATTATACATGGAGCCGCCGCGGTACCGCTTTACTGTGACTTACAGGTACCACCGGCTCAAATAAGTGCCTTCGCGCATGTACATTCATGAAAGCAGGCGGCCGGCGGACCAATCAGAAACCTCCTGTGACATCACAGGAGGCTTCTGATTGGTCCACCGGCCACCTGCTTGAGTAAATGTACATGCGCGAAGGCACTTGTTTGAGCCGGCGGTACACGGAAGTCACAGTAAAGCGGTACCGCGGCGGCTCCATGTATAATGGCCTGGGGCATGCTTTTTTCTTTCATGGTGCCCCGTGTTTGAGACCCCTGTCCTAGACCTTGATGTTAGAGACTCGCCAGTGCGGCATGCTCACTGTGATGCAGAATCTTGTGTGTCTCATTGATCTTGGCACCAGAAATTCGTGTTAATTGGCGCTATTGCTGCAAAATGACATCCTGTGACAATCTAATGGGTCTTGATTGGGGGAAGTCATGTGAAACACGCATGCGCTTCTGTGTAGTTCAGTAGTCTTGTTTTCACGTCATTGCATTTTCCGTTGTGCTGTTGCTTTCCTTTCCATATATTTTACATACTTTTTCAGACGGCCCATCTTGGTGTAGATTTTGAGTGATTAACCATATTTGACTGATCAACCAAATTTAAGTTTAAATTCTCACATTCTAGTTTAGCTGCCTTTTGTAATGTCCATGATGTCCTATAGGTGACGCTGTTTTCAGGACAAACTTACAGACACACAGACAGACTGAAAGACTGGGTAGGGCTTTTATATAGTAGGAAGGGTATGTACTGTATATAAAATTATATATTTCAGACATCCTTCACATGTTCATGTTGAAATACGTACATGAAAAATCAGAGGTAAACAGGTCAAAATGGACCAAACCACAAAGTGCGACTTGTCTCCGCAGGTTCCAGTCCTCCTTCACAAGATGATAAGCCCCTTTTTGAGAGATCACTGTGGCACATCTCTGGATTTCATTTCAGAGTCCATTTTTAGATTCTAATAAAAGGAAATGTTCTCCTCTTCATGAAATTATCTCTCCCAGCAAGTATCCTTTTAAGATAAACCTTGACAAAGGCCATTTGTAGGCCAAAACGTTGGTCTGTTTTTCGTGTGTATGAATTGTACATCTATTAATGTGGACATTTGTTCTAATACGTCACCATTCTTCTTTGTGTACCAAAGTTTCTATACTTTTTAGGTTAAAAATTGGCCCCCACAACTCATGGGCCACTGCTGTGTGATTCCCCCCTAAGCCAAAATTTGCCAGCCAGCCCCTGGTTAAGATAATATGACAAGAAAGATTTGTCAATATTTTTATGATTTCTATTCATGTAATTGTTTTGTATTTGACTGAGGTATTTTTCTGCATCATGTTTTATTGAATACTCTGACACGTGGGTGTGTAACCCTCCCATAAAGGTGCTGGTTGTATGTCAGTTTGAAGCACTTGTTTAAAGCAGATATTTCACAATACAAACCTCATACATTATTAAACAAATGTCTTAGAATTTTTCAACTCTGATGTTGTGTTTACTTTTAAAACCATGTCAGAATGTCTGTATAATTCATTTATGAAAGTGTACTCTGCCTATCTGACTACTGACAATCCTCACCGTCCCTCCTCCCTGCTGGGATCTCACACCCCTCAGTTCAAGCTCAGTTGTGAGTCACATTGTGTGGCGAGGATTCAATACACTTGGACTCAGGAGTCCGCTAATAGTTTTCAGAATGTATATTTATTTCTTTTTTTTATATCAGGTTGGGTTCCCATTACCATACTTAAAATGACAAATTAATCTTTTTTATACTGTTCATATCTATGTTTCACTTTTTTCCATTTATATTACACTTAATACAAGACACCAACTCTTTATCTGGCTTTACGGCTTTATCATAGGTATTCAGATCAACACAAGATTGTGAAAGAAACACGCATAACACTTTTATTGGATGTAAAATAGACCAAATTTTATTACAAATCACATTATCATTATTTTATTCAGTGTCTGAAATTTAGAATCAGCCAATTACTATGAAAAAGACACTGAAAATGGCAAAGCTCCGACTCACGAAGAATCGTCCTTCAGCACTCAGGAGAGGAAAAAACCCCTGTGGAGGAAACCTCTAGGGAACCATGGCTGGAGGACTGCCCTTCCCTTGGGCTTAGAAGGTTAATGCCAACACGCAACAGCAAATTGTATCAGAATTTGTACATTGTATCATATTTACAGTGAGACATAATATACATCCACTATAGATATGACAGCAGTGACATCACATAGTCACACAGGTTATATCAGCAGAAAACAGACAGTAATGAAGGTCAAAGCAGGTGTCCTGTGCGAGCACAGTATGGAGAAAGCCTAATGCGACATCTCCAGGCCCTACATATAAAGGTGAAGACGGCTAGTACTGGACGTGAGGGAGATCTGGCTGCAACATCTGTCACCCCATTGATTGCTAGGGTTAGTTAGGCTGATCTGGCTGCTAGGCAGTATGGCTGATCTGGCTGGCAAGGCGGTATGGCTGATCTGGCTGGCTAGGCGGTATGGCTGATCTGGCTGGCTAGGCGGTATGGCTGATCTGGCTGGCTAGGCGGACGTCCCCCCTTCCATCCTTACATATGTTGAAGTGATGAAGCTCCAGGTCTCCAGACACATCAAGTATGGCGACTCTTCATACGACCGTCCATCTGCTCTGTTGTTTCAGAATCTTCTGACATAGATGTAAGTGTTTATGACATCAGCACAGTTGCCGTAGTTACCACAGCTGTTTATTACTGATGCTTCATTGGCTAGAAAGTCCATAGTTTTAACCCTTAAATGACTGACATTGTGCCTTTATACTGAAGCCTGGAGATTAAACTTGTTGCTAGTCAAGACCATTATTATTTTATGAATTTTAAAGATTCCCTAATCAAAGTCTATCTAGTGAGCGTATCTATAGATTTAAGGTGAAACATACACATTAGCACCTGTTAACCTTATTAGTTGCATAATTTAATTGGATGTGTGCAGGGGCTGGCTGGCAAGTTTTAGCCTGAGGGGCAAGCACCTAGCAGTGACCCATGAATAGCGGCCCATCCTTAAAGGGGATGTCGGATCTTAAGCTACAGTCATGATATGTGAATCCTCACATCGTGCGCACTGTGCGCTGTGAACATATTCTGGAACCAGTAGCGGGTGTGGGCAGTTATGTGATCTCAAGTATGTGATATGTATAATCTCGGCCACAATACAAGTACACTGTTTCTGGCCTTGCTTAATACAGGTGCATTAAATGGGGCTGAGCAAGTCTAGTCAGACTGTGTCCGCATTTATGCAAATCACATACTTGCAGTCACACGACCACCGAATCACCACAGCACTGTGAGCAATATGAGGATCACGAGTCTGCAGTCACATATTATCTGTATATAACATCTAATGTCTGTACATAGTACATTACACCCAGTACACAGGAGTCTACATGACTGGTGTATGATATACTGTGACTACTGACGTGTGATGGTATATGACAATGGGTGTTTTGTAACATCTGATGTCTGAACACAGTATATCATACTAGTCTGTACACAGGATGTTATTATGTACACTGATTTACAATGCTCTATACTGGTCACCTCTGGACCTGCCTACATTACCTCAAATATTACATATAGAGGCATATAATTTTCAGTTTTAACATAGTTATAAAGTACGTTATAGTTTGCTTCATGTGTACAAGATCACAACCACTATCAGTAGATGAATGCAGCCACACAACCACCATCAGTAGATGAATACAGCAACACAACCACCATCAGTAGATAAATTTAGCGCCAGAACCACTATCAGTCGATAAATGCCGCAACAGAACCACCATCAGTAGATGAATGCAGCAACAGATCCACCATCAGTAAATAAATGCAGCAACAGAACCACCATCAGTAGATTAATGCAGTGACTCAATACATAAATGCTGGGACAGAACAGTTGTTAATATACAGTGCCTTGTGAAAGTATTCAGCCCCCTTGAACTTTTCAACCTTTTGCCACATTTCAGGCTTCAAACATAAAGACATAAATTCAATTTTTTTGGTGAAGAATCAACTAGTTGGACACAATCGTGAAGTGGAACAAAATTTATTGGATATTTTAAAATTTTTTAACAAATAATAAACTGAAAAGTGGGGCGTGCAATATTGTTCGACCCCTTGAGTTAATACTTTGTAACGCCACCTTTTGCTGCAAGTCGCCTGGGGTATGTCTCTATCAGTTTTGCACATCGAGAGACTGAAATTCTTGCCCATTTTTCCTTACAAAACAGCTGGAGCTCAGTGAGGTTGGATGGAGAGCGTTTGTGAACAGCAGTTTTCAGCTCTTTCCCCAGATTCTCTATTGGATTCAGGTCTGGACTTTGACTTGGCCATTCTAACACCTGGATACGTATATTTTTGAACCATTCCATTGTAGATTTTGCTTTATGTTTGGGATCATTGTCTTGTTGGAAGATAAATCTCCGTCCCAGTCTCAGGTCTTTTGCAGACTCCAACAGGTTTTCTTCCAGAATGGTCCTGTATTTGGCTCAGTCCATCTTCCCATCAATTTTAACCATCTTCCCTGTCCCTGCTGAAGAAAAGCAGACCCAAACCATGATGCTGCCACCACCTTGTTTGACAGTGGGGATGGTGTTTTGAGGTTGATGAGCTGTGTTGCTTTTACTCCAAACATATCGTTTTGCATGGTGTCGAAAAAGTTTGATTTTGGTTTTATCTGACCAGAGCACCTTATTACACATGCTTGGTGTGCCATCTAGGTGGCTTGTGGCAAACTTCAAACGAGACTTTTTATGGATATCTTTGAGAAATGGCTTTGTTCTTGCCACTCATCCATAAAGGCCAGATTTGTGCAGTGTACGACTGATTGTTGTCCTATGGACAGACTCTCCCACCTCAGCTGTAGATCTCTGCAGTTCATCCAGAGTGATCATGGGCCTTTTGGCTGCATCTCTGACCAGTCTCCTCCTTGTTCGAGATGAAAGTAATGTGTTTTCCATTGAAATCAATGGGGGCAAAAACGCATGTGTTTGGATGTGTTTTTAGCAGTAAAAACGCATACAAACGCAGTACAATGCAGGCCAAGCTGAAATGTAAAATGGGCCTTTCTCTTACGAATGGACTGCTTATTAAAATGACAGTGCAGTGATACCCAGTGGGAACTAATGGAGCAGGTGGCAGGGTGACCCTGAACAGCTGCTTGAGGAGCGGCCTTGGGGGCAGGGGCGTAACTGTAGAGGTCGCAGGGGTCGCGACTGCGACGGGGCCCGGAGGTACAGGTGCCCGTGCCACCTGTCACCTGCCACTCCCTGTGACCCCAATTGCAGCACCTGTTTCACTGCGCAGCAGCACACGGGCCACTAAGAGACCCGTGCGTCAAGAAGCCTCCTACTGCTGCCGCCCACTCCCTCAGCACCGTCCCTCACTTCCTCTTACTGGAGCAGTGACTGCCTGTGTTCCACAGTGGAACGCATTTAGCATGCTGGTGCCTCCTCTTCCACAATAGGAGAAGGCAGCACTTTCTGCTTTATGCGTTCCACAGTGGAACGCAGACAGTCACCGCCTCCTCCTGAGTCTCAGTTTGGTCAAGGAGTATGGAGTTGCAGGGGAACCAGGAGAGGTAAGTACAGATTTAATTTTTTAATGAGTACATGCTGGCCAGAAGATTAAGGGGAAGGAGGGGGCTGCATTATACTGTTTGGCGAGTTGTGAGGCTGCACTATGCTATATAGAAGGCTGTGAGGCTGCATTTTACTATATGGAGGGCTGTGAGGCAGTATTATACTATATGGAGCACTATGGGGGTACATTATGCTATATGGAGAGCTGTGGGGGTACATTATGCTATACGGAGGACTATGGGGGTGCATTATGCTATACGGAGGGATATGGGGTGCATTATGCTATATAGAGGACTATGGGGGTGCATTATACTATATGAAGGACTATGGGGATGCATTATACTATACAGAGGGATATGAAGTTGCATACATACAAACATACATACACACATACATACACACACACACATTCAGCTTTATATATTATATATATATATATATGAAAAAACTTGGAACAGCACAAGCATTTTACCTGTGGGAGTGCTGCACTTTGTAAAACACCTGTTAAAGTGCTTATAATAGAATGAGAAAATGAAAGAAACAGCACAAAAATAAAGCCGATGTGGAGTCGGACCTTTATTGCTAATTGCATGGCATCGTTTCGAATGTCCTATCATTTCTTAGGCTTGAGAACGGATAAGACATCCGAAACCCCGCCACGCCATTGGCAATAAAGGTCCATATCGGCTTTATTTTTGTGCTGTTTTTTTCATTTTTTTATTCTTTTTTTTATTCTATATATACAATATGTATATATATATATATACATATATATAACCCACCCCAAGGCCTTAGGTATTCGGATCCTGGGCGGCGACTACAGTTGCTGTCACTGGTGGCCAGTGCCCGGGTTCGTGACCCTGGTGGTCGCTAAAGAGGATGTAGAAAAGAAAATAATAAACGTGTATTGTTCGTGACGCCACCTGCGGTATCTGCGGCACCAGTGCTGCTGTCAGACCTCTGGGGAATGATGTTACTGCAGCAAGTTGATCTTGCTCCCCGCAGGCGGAGCAGAATCCCCAGGGCAGAGTGGCTGTACTAGTGGTCGTGGTCACAGGCACAGGGAAGCGGCTCTGCAGGCGAGAGGCTAAGTGATCTCTCACAGCGAGAAAGAATAACAACACACCACGTGTTGCTGAGTCTCTGTACGGGTTTTACTGGTAACCGTCAGGCAATAAACAGGTTTACAGTCTCGGGTAGCTGGCCTGGGTAGTTACCAGTGAATGAGGTGTCTTTCTGTAGCTTTCAATGGTGTTTCTTTCGGCTTCGCCCTCTGTCCTCACTTTCTCTGCGCTGCTCCTATTTCCTTAGCACAGCCCTGCAGTGATCCACTTGTTCTGCACCAGGTCCACTGGTCTGTTAAAGGTTACCCTTCTTTCTAAGGGGAGAGATAGCCTTTAGAAGGGGCTCAAACCCTGGATGTAGAGATCCTGGTGGGGATGTGCGCTGGACCGGGTCATGGCTATCTGATTGCCCACGGCCCTCCGGTATTGGTGGCTCAAGGCTGAATCCTGCTCCACTCTCGGAGCCGGTACCCCGCTATTTGGACTGGGATTCCTCCCAGATCGGGTATTAGGACGTGGCTGGTACACACATGCAGTCCCAACGGTAATCTTTCTTGCATTCGTGACAGTGTATCTATCACCGCTGGGCTGCTTAAAGGCACATTATCACACATACGGTAGCACACAGAGTCTCTGGCTTAAGTCACAGTCCAGGCTCAACACAAAGTCCTCATTAATGTTCATGAGTTTCAGCAAGTATAAATAACTATTTACAGGACCCGGTATTCTTACAGTTTCAGTGTTTGTAATCTCTGTACCCGCAGGGTGTACCACTCATAGGGCCCTGCATGTCTCTCATAACTGACCCGGTCATTATGATAAGGGTCCCGGTCCGGGTGGCCCCTTGAGAGGTGAGGCTCTACATGCCTTCACCCCACAAACACTTCCTCATAGAGACCCTGCTCCCAGATAAACCCCACCTGCTTTCCAGGTTAAAACTGGTCACTGTACCTTCTCTCCGGATCTCTGGAGGTACTGGTGGCTGTAAGCGGTCTTGGGTTTGGGCCTGTAAGTTCTCAAGTTCCCTGGCCCACCACTCGTTGTGACGGCACTGTCGCACCACCTGGTTGGCAAGGTACTGTTCCGTGGTGTAGTCTGGCTGAGTATGGATGGGACTGGGGGTCTGTCTCTGACGTCCGGTGGTAGTGGCTTGGCTGGCCACAGCTCCCGCCCAGTGTTGATGGTCACTCCACCATGCCATGCGGGGCCCGGATGCCCCAACTTCCTCATCGCTGTCGTCTGGATCACCCTTCTCGAGGTCCTCCTCCTCGGAGCCCGACTGGCTGGCTCCTCCAGGACAGCCTCGACCACTATCTCGGACTCGCTCTTGGCTTCCTCGGGGACATCCGGCTAAGCAGCTTCCTCCTCCGGGTTCTCAGGCTCTGCCGTGGCTGTCGCTTTCTTGTCATCCGCTAGGACCTCGGGGTCATCTGGCTCTTTGAGAGGCCCGGATGCCCCGACTTCTGCACTGGCGACGGGTGATGACTCAGCGAGTGGGTCTTCCCTGGTAACCGGGTGCTCAACCGTGGATCGCTCCCGGTTCCAGCTTCTGGTTGCTGGACCCTCTTTGTATTGCCCTGCGCGAAAGTTCCAGGGCGACATCAGCACTCCAACGCCTGATGATCCCCTCGACAACCTCGCCGACCTGGACCCTCAGGACTTGAAAAGCGGTTCTCCAAAAGGCCGCATTCCTCTCTTTGGCAAGGAGGGAGATCACCCCTGGGTCCCCGGTTGCAGCACGGGCTTCCTCCTCCATTTCCCACACAGGTTGCTCAGTCTTGTGGCCGCCATCATACCCGACCGTAGACTGTACCAGCTCCATGTGAATTTTCGGCTGCGCCTTTCTTGCTGCTTTTTAAGGATGCTGGTAGAGGTACTTTGATTTTTGGCCTGCCCCTTTGGTTGTTCGATAGAAGTTGGGGTGGGCAAACAGTTTTGTGCCTCCGTCATGGCCCTCCCACGACGAGGGCTGAGGCACTCCCCTGGGACAGCACATTGTTGTTCACATCTTT
>JARQOC010000007.1:53312950-53341808 GCA_033576535.1 Allobates femoralis | reverse complement strand
AGTCACAGCCACCCCGTGCAGCAGCGGGCTCCCCTAGGCTCCTCAGTGGCACTTCAATTAGTAGCTGGGGTAGTTGGACTAATATATAATTGCACACGTTCTACTGTAGAATCACCCGATGCAATAGAATCAGGCCCTTGTCTAGTGGCCAGATGGATAAGCAGATGTTGGCTAACCAACCAGATATCGTAATAGTAGATACAGATCAGAAGACAGCAATGATAATAGACGTAGCAGCGCCAAATGACAGTAATATCAGAAAGAAGGAATATAAGAAGCTGGAGAAATACCAGGGCCTCAAAGAACAACTGAAGAAGATGTGGAAGGTGAAGGCCACAGTGATTCCAGTGGTGATAGGAGCATTCAGAGCAGTGACCCTAAGTTGAAAAAATGGCTTCAACAGAACCCAGAAGCGACATGTGAACTCTCTATCCAGTAAAGAGGGAACAACTAAGATCTTGCGCAGAATCCTCAGACTCCCAGCATGTCTCTGGTAGAAAACCTGAGAGTTAGAAAGGCCAAAAAAAAACACAGTTCATGGGATGAAAATGTAGGTTTTTTTATTAGATAAATAGATTTAATCGATTCGATAAAAATCAAATTTGTATTGAAATTTCTGAAATTCACAGACCTTGACAAATTTGAACAATTTGTGATTTGATCTGCAGAAATCTAAAAAGAATGCCTGGTGAAATTTTACACATTTCTGAAGACTCCATCAGCCAAAGAAAGCTCACATGGCATGGCAATGTGAGCTTTCCCATAATGCCTTGTAGCTTCGTCTCATCCCCTGGCTGCTTCGTCTCATCCCTTGGTTGCTTCATCTCATCTCCTAGCTGCTTCATCTCATCCCCTGGCTGCTTCATCTCATCCCTGCCTGCTTCATCTCATCCCCCGCCTGCTTCAGCTCACCCTCTGGCGGCACCATCTCCTCCTGGGCTACATCATCCCACCCTGGCTGCTACACCCCGGCCCGGCTGCTTCACTTCACCCCAGCTGCATCACCTCATCCACGGCTGCACCACCTCATCCTCGGCTGCTTCACCTGCGCCAACTCGTCCTGGCCGCATCGTCCTCGACTGCATCACCTCTTCACCGAACTGTACCTCACCCCTGAACCACACCTCCTTCCCCGGACTGCATCTCATCACCTGGCCGCACCGCAAACACGGCTAACCACCCACCATTTTGAACTCACCCTTGCCACACCAGATCCCCGGCTACCTCTGACCCCAGACACCTCTCCCACCCTCACACCCACCATGTTCCCGCTTCTCCTCACCTTCACTCCCATCTTTCTCCATTTCCTACTACCCCCACCCATTCCCCCACTGAGCAAAGGAATTCTGCTCTCATCCTCCATCCTTCCAACCCACCTCACCCTATCCTCCGAACTATTCCCCCACTTTCAACCCACCATCTCTAGATGTACACGCCCATCACGCAAGCTTCCCTGCTCCCACCTCCTAACCCTCTCCCTGCTCCTCCTACTCTCTGGTGACATCTTCCCTAATCCTGGCCCACCCCACCACACCACCTCACTCCCCTCATCCCACTCCGATGACCCATCACCAACCCTCGCAACCCCCTTAACCTCCGACCCATTCCCCCCACCCCCGCCTCCCCTGTCCCCTTACCCGGCAGACTCTGGAACGCCCGCTCGGTCCGTAACAAACTCACAGTTATCCACGACCTCTTCATCTCCAAAAAACTCTCCTTCCTCGGCCTCATAGAGACCTGGCTTACCCCCTCTGACACAACCTCCCCGGCTGCCCTCTCCTACGGTGGATTCACGCTCTCCCACACTCCCTGCCCCACCAACACCCGCGGTGGAGGTGTTGGCCTACTTCTGGCCAATGACTGCTCCTTCTCCCCACTTACAACCCCCCTTCCCCTCCTTCGAGGCACACGCTGTCCGCATCTACTCCCCCTGCAACCTCCAACTGGCCATTGTCTACCGCCCCTGGATCCCCCTCTACCTTCTTTGACCACTTCACAACCTGGCTCCTCCACCTCCTCTCCTCCAACATTCCCACCATCGTCATGGGTGACTTCAATATCCCCATCCACTTGATCCACATCAAGATCCACTTGAGGAAGACGCCCTGAACGTCGAAACATGTTGTGGGAGAGGACCTAGTGTGATTTGAACAATAAACTTACAGGTAAAATACTTGTTGAAGTGTAGCTGTCTTCATATCCCAGCGCTCACCCAAACATCGTTTTATTTCAATATCCCCATCGACACCCCCAAAGCCGCTGCCTCCAGACTCCTATCCCTCACCTCCAAATTCGGCCTCTCCCAATTTATTTCCTCCGCCACACACACTGGTGGCCACACACTTGACCTAGTCTTCACCCGCCTCTGCTCCCTCACCGACCTCACATACTCAACCCTCACCCACTTCGACCACAACCTACTGACATTCTCATCCCTCTCCCCCTACCACGCTCCCCCCTCTCCGGACACTCCCCCACCCCCACAGAAACCTTAAGCTCATAGACTTCCATTCACTCTCAGAATCCCTTCTCCCCCTCTCTTCTCAAGATGCTGACTCTGCCGCCTCCCTCTACAACTCCACTCTCACCACAGCCCTCGACCAGGCTGCTCCACTCACATTCAACACAACATGAGTACAACGACAATCCTGGCTCACGACCCTCACCAAAAAACTCAGACAGACGACTAGGACAGCCGAGCAGAAATGGAAGAAATCTCACTCCGCAGAGCACTTCGCCCCATACAAGCGTTCCCTCAATACCTTCAAGACTGCCCTTGACTCCGCAAAACAAGCCTACTTCTCCTCCCTAATTACCGCCCTGTCTCACAACCCCAAACAACTCTTCAAAACCTGCAACTCTTTACTCCGCCCCCCTGCACCTCCTCCCTCATCCCTCATCTCCACCGACGACGTCGCCACCTTCTTCAAAGACAAAATTGACAAACTCAGACAAAGCTTCGACCCTCACTCCCCCCGCCCCATCCCACCTCCAGCTCATCCCCCCTCACCCAAATGCAGTTTCACCCCATGACAGAGGACCACCTCTCCTCCCTTCTAGCACGATCACACCTCACCACATGCGCCCTTGATCCACTCCCCTCCCACCTCATCCCTACCCTTACCTCAGTCCTCATCCCTGCTCTAACACACCTCTTCAACATTTCACTCAAATCCAGCACATTCCCCTCACCCTTCAAACACGCCCTAATCACGCCCATCCTAAAAAAACATCCCTTGACCCTACAACAGTCTCCAACTATCGCCCCATATCTCTCCTCCCGTTTGCCTCAAAACGTCTTGAACAACACGTCTATTCCGAACTGTCCTCCCACCGCTCTTCCTGTACTCTCTTTGATCGCCTACAATCCGGCTTCCGACCTCACCACTCCACCAAAACAGCCCTAACCAAAGTCACTAACGACTTTCTGATCGCCAACAGCAAACAACACTATTCCGTCCTCATCCTTCTCGACCTCTCTGCTGCCTTCGACACTGTTGACCACTCCCTCTTACTTCAAATTCTTGAGTCTCTTGGCATTACTGACCTCGCCCTCTCCTGGATCTCCTCCTACCTAACGGACAGGACCTTCAGCGTCACCCACTCCCACACCTCCTCCTCGCCCCACCCCCTCTCTGTAGGTGTCCCCCAAGGCTCGGTCCTGGGACCACTACTCTTCTCCATTTACACCCTCGGCCTAGGCAACCTCATCGAGTCACATGGACTCCAATACCGCCTCTACGCTGACGATACCCAGCTCTATCTGTCTGGCCCTGATATCTCCCTTTTATCCAAAATTCCTCCATGCCTATCTGCCATTGCATCCGTCTTTTCTACCCGCTTCCTAAAACTCAACATGGACAAGACCGAATTCATAGTCTTTCCCCCGAACAATCCCACCCCGCTTCCTGACCTATCAATCACCGTCAATGACTGCACACTCTCACCCCTCCCCCACACCAAGTGCCTCGGGGTAATCCTCGACTCCTCCCTCTCCTTCAAGCCCCACATCCAAGCCCTCGCCACCACCTGTCGACTCCAACTAAAAAACATTGCCCGTATCCATTCCTTCCTTGACCACAGCACGGCCAAGACACTTGTCCATGCCCTCATCATCTCCCGCCTGGACTACTGCAACCTCCTGTTCACCGGCCTCTGTGCCTCCTCCCTCGCAACTCTCCGCACCATCCTCAACTCTGCTGCCCGACTCATCCACCTATCTCCCCGTTACTCCCCCGCCTCCCCTCTCTGCCGAGCCCTCCACTGGCTCCCCATCCCCCAGCGATCTCGCTTCAAAACCCTAACCCTGACATACAAGGCCATACACAACCTGTCCCCTCCCTACATCTCCAACCTAGTCTCCCGCTACCTCCCCTCACGCAACTTGCGCTCCTCTCAGGAACTCCTTCTCTCAACCCCCGCATTTCCACCTCCCACAACCGCACACAAGACTTCTCTCGTGCTTCTGCCAGACTCTGGAACTCCCTCCCCCACCACATCAGACACTCCCCTACCCTGGGAACCTTCAAGAAAAACCTGAAGACCCACCTCTTCCTACAAGCCTACAACACACACTGAGACCCAATCAACTGCACCATCTCACCTCTCCCCCTCCTACTGTCTCCTCTCCCCACCCCCTCCAGACTGTGAGCCCTCGCGGACAGGATCCCGGTCCTATTGTACCTGTATGATTGATTTGTCGATTTGTCGTTGTTTTCGACCACTTGTCTTTGTCTACCCTCTAACTTGTAAAGCGCCATGTATCCTAAATATAAATACTTAATAATAATAATAATAATAACATGATATAGTACAACCCATCAGGACGGACAATCATAGCCCAGATAAAAGCAAAGGCAGGGAATGCAGCAGCCAATTTTTTAGGAAGCTGGATCATGAGATGATGTCACTGTCTTGGGGCAGGGGGCCAGGGTACTTGGTAGCCAGGAGGTAGTCTCTCAGTGTGTCACAGTGGCGATTGCCCAGCCCCATGTCCCTGACTGGACATGTAAAGGGAGAAGTATTTACAGGGGAATTAAGAGTTTATAGAGTTTGTCGTGACGCCAGTTGAGGGATCTTGGCAGGGATGACAAGCGCTGCAGGTAGTGGTCCCCAGGGGTTGATGGTAAAGCAGCTAGATGGAGCACTCCCCTCAGTAGGAAGGGGCCCCTGGGGTGTAATAGAGATGGGAGAAAGGAAGATAATGGAGGTTGTAGTAGTGAATAATGGTGCAGTGTAGTCACAGAAAGGATACAGTCTCTGTTCTTTACCTTTTTACTAGTATAGTAGTCCATCAGCAGATCCACAGTACTTGTTCACTGGGCCTGGTGATCTGGTAAGTCTGAGAAGAACTAAGCACTGCTATAATGGATGGATATATGGCCTTCCAGCTGACTTTCTCCTTAGGTTGAAGGTGTAGGTAGTATCCGCTTCCCCATGTGCCTCTTCCTTCCTTGTGGCTACTAGCAGGCAGGCAGGCAGGTGACCCGGACTTGCGGAGACCCCAAACCCACACCGCTTCTCTAGCCCTTTAACAGTCACTGTCTACAGTGTGGCAATGCAGAAAAAAAATACATCCATAAAAAAAAGCATAAAAAAATGCATTATGTGAATGCAATGCGTTTTTTCACCTGCTCAAAGAAGCAGATCCTCAAAATTCAGGAAAAAAGCATCCTCAAAAACACACAGCAAATACGCAGTGTGTGAATGGAGCCTAGGCTAGGGTCAGACTTGAGTCTGCCCCTGAGCCTGGCCAATCCATTAGAGACTTAGTTTCTGGCCGGAGTAGCGCATAGCATTACCAGCAGGTAACGCTTTGAGCCGCCTGTCTATTGATCCCTCAGGGACGCACATCCATGTAAAGCAAGAGTCGGCAGGAGCCGGGCCCCTGTACTTTCGGGCCCGGTCACACTTGCAACCCCTGCGACCGTGGTTGTTACACCACTGATGGATTGGGGACATAGTCTTAAAATCACATTTGAGGTGAAATGTCAGTGAAAACACAATAACCTTTGCGAATGCAACAAAGCAGCAAAAGGTAATCCTACAAAAGATTGATTTATTTGGGCTGAATACAAAAGCACATCACAATCTTCACATTTATATTGTTAAAATATTTAGAAAAACAGGTATAATTTCCTTTATACTTCACAAATACTTGTACTTAGTGTTGTTATATAAAATCTCAATAAAATACATTACGTTTGTGGGTGTAACGTGAAAAAATGTGGAAACGTTTACTGGGTATGACTACTTTTTCAAGGCACTGTATAATGTACTCCATGGACAGACATAGCATTTCTGCAACTTGTGCAGCAAAGAGGTAATTGGGCCCACATACAGCTCCACAGAAGATGGAAATTTGCATTATGATGAAATATTAGACTGCAAAGACCCCCCATACATTCCTGTTGTAGCTGAGGGGAGAATGACATGCAATGTCTGAGTAGCTCTCTCAAATTCATGAGACAATTTAGCACTCTCTCTTCAGTCTTTTCTAGGGGCATGCCCTTTATCCAAAAGGACTTTAACAGTTTTCTAGTCTAGTTACATCAGTGACTGAATTGTGTTCGAAGCGAGTTGATTTTCTCCTCAATATAATTTATGAATGGAATATTTTTAACATGCAATACATTTTGTCAATTTTTTTTATCCAAAGAGCATTTTGGAATTTCGTATCCAAATAGCTGTAAACTGTTTTCTATTTTATATTATATTTTACGTCTGGTCAGAACTAGAGATGTTTGTGGAAGTTTGGGTTTTGGGGGTTCAGTGGGACATTTTATAAAGTTCTGTTCTGAATCCAAACTTGACCTGAACCTCATTGGAAATCACTGATTGGGCAGTTCTGCTCTCCACCCACATACAGCCAAGAAAAACACTTCTAGGAGAGGGAGGATGGCGTTTTCTTTTTTTGCTACACACTACATCCGATAATGCTGATTTTACCCCCAGTGCGAGCCGTTCAAATATGCAAGCGGCTCACATTTGGCCCAGCTCCGAGTGACCCTGAGCACAACGATGCTCACTTCAGTGATTTGTGTACGTAAAGCACCCGAACTTCGATGCCAAACACTGAAAATGTTTAAAAAAGTCTGCATCCAGTATGAACATCAAACCTAAAAGTCCGCTTTGCTCATCCCTAGGTAGGTCGTAATTCTGTACACTTTGGAAAATGGATTTGGTCGGGTGATTTGTCTCTTTACTTATTTTTGGAGAACAGTTGGGATTGAAGAGGTATATCACGGTCCGCGCTGCTATACCCAAAGAAACAGTCACATGGAAGGCAGGATTTCAAAAGCAGTATCTTTCCTTTATTCCAACGCGTTTCGGTGCACAACCTGGCACCTTCCTCAGGGATTCCTGCTTTTGAAATCCTGCCTTCCATGTGAGTCTTTCTTTGGGTATAGCAGCGCGGACCGTGATACACCTCTTCAATCCCAACTTTTCTCTGGACGTTTTTCCACTCGCGAGTGGTCGGTGGAGGTCCTGCAGCAGCTTACTTATTGATGCCTTTAAACCAGTTGTGGGTCACACAACTGAATCAGGTGAGTGGATCCACAGCACCACCTTTACAATTCAATGTCGCTAGTGATAGGGCACTATTGCACCTCTTGTCCCCACCCCTCTTGTATTTACTTATTTTTGAACTTTTGTGTAAGCTGCACCACTGGAACCATCATGTATAGGTCAGTTTTGTTCACTTGAGGCAATGATTGTCCTATATTAACTTCCACCTGCAGTAACTATAAAAGCATCAGCCTTTCAATGTGAAGCTGGTGTACTACTCTGAGAAGAGAACCTAGCACAGAAGACAGTGCCGTCTACGTCTTACCACAATCTGTGGACCCTCTTATTATAATGTTACAGTGGAATGAGAAGATGAGGCAAGAGAGAATGCTGCAAAGCAATCTGTTCCTCAATATAAAGACTAAAGGCCCCGTTACACCTGGCGACATTCCAGCAATCCTGACAACGATACGATCTGGCAGGGATCGCTGGAATGTCACTAAGTGGTCGCTGGTGAGATGCAACACAGGCAGATCTATCAGAGATGCGGCGACCCCCAATGATCGTTGGGATCTGTCATGGGCGTAGCATGGAGATCGTTGGTCGTTGTCCCTGTCACACACACCGATGCAGCATGGCCAGCGGGAGACCGACGAAGAAAAAATGGTCCAGTCCATTCTGTAATGATCAGCGATCTCACAGTGGGGTGCCGCTCGCTGCTATGTGTCACACGCAGCGATATCACTGGCGCGGTCGCTGCAACGTCACAAAACCTCGTTAACGTTATTGCTACGTGTAACGGGGCCTTTACTGTAAGGCTAGGGTCAGGTTCACATTTTTAGCGGTGCCCCGGAGGTCGCGCTAAAAACTTAGGCTGGCTTTACACTGCAGATTTTCACTGATCAGTGTCCATCAGTGTTTGGGTGCCACAACCAGGATAGGAACCAGGAGAGGAATTTGCAGAGAAAAACTATAATTGAAAGATTGACACCTGTTCTGAGTTTTGGAGACACTCCTGGTTGTGGCACACAAACACTGATGGACACTGATCAGTGAAAAACTGCGGTGTGAAGCCAGCCTTAGACTTTGTCAGCAATAACGCGGTGCTAACGCCATGTTAGCACCGCGTTACCGCTGCCAATACTTACCTATGGTGATCCCGCCCCTAACACGACTCCAACGCCGGCATCTTACTGTAATCTTGTGTTATTTCCTAACGCCAGCAAATACGCTTTCAGAAGCGTCTTTGATCGCGTTAGCAAATAACGTGAGATTTCATTCTAAGGCCGGTGTTGAAGTTGCGCTAGGGGCGGGATCTCCATAGGAAAGTATTGGCAGTGGTAACGCGGTGCTAACATGGCATTAGCACCGCGTTATTGCTGACAAAGTCTAAGTTTTTAGCGCGACCTCCGGGGCACCACTAAAAATGTGAATCTGACCCTAGCCTAAGGGGAAAGAAAAGACAAGGCATCACTTAGCAGAGAGTAACCAGCACAGCTTATACAGTACATGCCTACCTGCATTGAAGGCAGAGAAAACTTTGTATTACCGAAATCAGCAAAGGCGAGGGGAAAAATAACAAAACATGCAGACTGGTTGCAACCTCATTGGCAGCTCTACAGTTGTTAAGACATTCACAGCTCATAGTTTCCAACCTTCTATTTTTGCATGGGTCAATTTGACAAAAATCACAGTCTGCCTTTATAGACACATTGAAACGTCAAAGAGAACGAAAACGATGATAAGAAATGTATTTCTACTGTACATTCCCTTTAGATGATGTTCGAATAAGTTGTGCCAAAATTATAGATTGCCAAAGCACAAAATAATTATATATGGGAGCTATCGACCTGCTACATTCCAGTCCTGTTAGCACAAAGTAGAAATGTTACTTCATGTTTTATCAAATTACCTGAAGCAGGGCAGCCATCGGGAAATTTCTGAGCCATTTACAGCCAAGGTGTATACCACTGCCCACCCCCCATATTAAACACATACAGCACACACACCGCTCAGATATTAGATACCGTAAGTACATCCCCACATAGCACTTACAAATCTGATATGGGCAGTACACATGCAATGTGTTCTTCTTATGAGGCAGCAAGTCCACCATGCACCTAAGTCCCTCTCTCAGCATGCTGTGAGCTCTTTTCCCTGTGAGGCACCTTTCATTACATTTTTGACTGAGCCCTTGACTGCAGTGCTATGGTGGCAGCTCTTAGCTAAGGTTATAATAAGCCTTAAATGAAAAACATTAAAGTGGAATTATAAACTCATTTTTATATAGTGCCAAACATATTCCACAGCACAGTACAATTCAGAGGGGACATGTACAGACAATATGAGACAATAGAGTAACATATATTCAACAGATACCAAGAGGGCTGAGGGCCCTGATTGCAAGCTTACAATCTGTGAGGAAGTAGGGGAGGCACACAAGGTAAATGGTAAAAAGTGTTGTTTTATAAGGTCCTGCCATCAATATGATATATAGGATAACATGGTATTTAGATAACGCAGCATAAATCTGTCACCAGCCAGGATTAGTGAAGAGCAACCTTTTCTGAACAAGGTTCACCAATTTCAAATATGGCAGGAACCTAGCCGATTCGGTTTCGGGATCAGAAACCCAACACTTTACTAAACAGTCGGCAAACTCGGTTTTGTTCGGTAACTGTTTAGAAGCTTAAAATACCCTATAAGATTCCTTAAAGGTTTGGCGTCAAAACAGTCAGACCTGGTGGCTGATTGCTCTGGGAACCTATAGGAACTTTAAAAGAAGTTTTTAATCTTCCTCGAGTTTCCAGGTGTTGGGACACCCGCAAGCTGTGAAACTTTGGAAGAGTGCCAGATGTGCCAGCAGTTGTGAACTCCAGGAAACTTAAGATCTCCTTTAAATATCCCTTTAAGGGTACCTTTACACGCCGCTACGGCAGGATGGATGCATCCCGCTACTTCACGTGCACGAGCACGCTCAAACGGTTACAAACGCTCAACGCATCACCTTTACACGCCGCCATAAGGTGCGCTACGCTACGTGACATCTATAGCTAGATACATCGCCGGGTGTCTCAAGTAGCCATCTGTAGCTCATTTACACACCGCTATAACCAGCTACTATGGGCGGACCTGGTGCAGCAGGGACAACACATAGGCGTGCCACAATTGTGGATTACGAGCCGTCCGTACGCTGATAGGACAAAGCAATAACATCCTGATTGGGCAGGCAACGCAGGAGGCTGAGTAATACAGCACGCTCGAGCGATTGTGTAGTGTGACTCGTCAGCTCCTTAAATATGCCTCCCTATGCAGCGACTACCAATCGTCATGCAGCAGCTTCCACCAATGATCGCACATGGGGCGCGGTAACACGGAGCCAGGGTCACGCCTTAGCTACATTGTAGCTACATCGCAGGGTGTCCAGAGTTCCCTTCCGTAACGTCTTTACACGCCGATGCATCTTGCTACCATCGGCTTTGTAGCTCTCTGTTTTCGAGCAGAGGTCGTAAACAGATGTATCTGTTGCCGGCTGTATCGTCACGTCTTCAGACGCCGCTACGACGGGCTATATTGGCGCTACAAGCTACAATTGTAGCCTGTAGCGGGATGCATCCATCCTGCCGTAGCGGCGTGTAAAGGTACCCTAAGAGAGCTTTTAATTTTTTATTTATGTTTTAGAGAGAAAACCTGTTATTATTGTGGAGGGTCAGCAGTGTGTGAGGCCACCTCTTCTACAATGAAATGCTAGAAATTCAGATAAAAATAGCACATGTTCATTATAGGCATAATATACATGGTTGTATAGGTCTGTTCACCCTCATAAAATACTATAATATGGATATTGCTTCTTGAAAATAATGTCCTTTCCTATCATACGTTTAGAATAGAGATTTTTTTGCTCTGGGTTGGGCAAGGGGTGGCAGGTGTTAAGAGTAGTGAGGGTGGAGCGAAGAGTAGCATTGACAAAGTGGGTGGAGAGACCAACAATAAAAACCCGGGAACACACAATTAGAGGCAGTCAGGAAAACAACAGTGAGTTAAGGCAGGACTTTCCCAGGAGGAGTGGTTCCCTGGAGGATACAGAATTCTGAGTGGCACAGACCCTAGGAGAGAAAGCTTGCTCCATAGCCATAGGCGAGGTAGACTACAGCCGCAAGCAGAGACACCCCCCCAGCTGAAGGAAGGTGGGAGGACAAGGGCCCAGCAGTCGCACACATCTTAGCTGACTGGAGGAACCCTGAGCTGAAACAGTGACTGACGGAGGGAGCCTGGTGATCCCACAGCCATACCTGGGACACTGGAGGCTAGGCCACTACAGCCAGAGAGCTGGCTCTGTATAAGTGATCGGGGGCACTTTAGGACCCTAACCTAATCACAGGACACACCGGCGTGGGGCAGGTGCTTTATGACCTGCAGCCTAACTTTCCACCATGGTCTAAGAACACAGTCATCATATTAGGACTGGTGACCATGACTGAGAGGGAAACATTCACCCAAAAGCCCGCGACGACCAGACTGAACCTGTGGGTGAGGTGCTAAAGGAGAGACTAACAGGGCCTGAACGAACTTAGAGGGGGCAATTATCACAGATACACGCACACGGCTGACTACAGAGAATGCAGACAGGCTGACTGTGATAAAATTTAAAAGGAGTGGATTTCGCAAGAGTATTTAAGCCTTCCTGATGACAGCAACCCAACCTAAACCCCTTTTCTTCTTCTTACACATGTTTTCAACTCCTGCTTCTGCTACATGTACCTCATGGTCAATAAGCTAAAAACAATGTTCCGTTTATTGATATTTCCTATCGTAGGCACTTGTGATGAGACCCTCCTTGCTTCATCAACCATGGTACAGCCCCTTGGGCTAATTTTTGAAGACACTATGGCTTTGCCTGCACATCGGGCACTGCAAAAACTATGCTAGGAGACTGTGTGGTCGTGGACGATTGGATGCTGCTAGAAAATTTCGTGGAGGCCTTATCAGCTATCCAAGACAGAATCTGCTCTTGCTCTTCTGGCTTACAGTCCCGTTTACATTCCAGACCGTGAAATTTCGTCATGAATATAGATGCATCAACCTTCTTCTGTCTCCCAGACTCTGTGCCTTGTCGGTGCACCACGGACAACCCTACGCCCACATCCATGTCTGTGTCCCTGTGACTTCACAACAGCCTTTTTAGGAATTTGTTTTTTTTCTGACATAGCTGCAGATGTTCAGATGCAGATATTGGGGAACAATGAGCAGTTACTGCTTTGTGGAAGGTAGCACTACAGCCTAGTACTGCTTCGTGTTTTACACACAGCACCGCAATGGCACAAAAATTGCCCTGAGGTTTAAGGCTAATTTTTACGCTCGCCAGTTACCACACAAGACAGCGGTGCTGGCTGCGTGTCACTTGTGTAGTACCGTGCATGCTATTTGGTGTGAACACAGCACTGCAATGGCACAAAAAATTTGCCCTGAGGTTTAAGGCTAAATATTACGCAAAACCAGTAACCACACAAGACAGCAGGTGCTGACTGCACGTCACTTGTGCAGTACCGTGCGTGCTATTTGGTGTGAATACAGCACTGCAACGGCACAAAACAATTGTCTTGAGGTTTAAGGCTAAATATTATGCAAAACCAGTCTCCACACAAGACAGCGGTACTGGCAGCGTGTCACTTGTGTAGTACCGTGCATGCTATTTGGTGTGAACACAACACTGCAACGGCACAACAAAATTGTCCTGAAGTGTAAGGCTAAATATTACGCAAAACCAGTAACCAGGTCTTGTGATGTGGCCTCCGGGCATCCATCTCTTTACCCCGACAGCCCGGGGTCCTCTGATGACCCCAGAAGCTGTCTGCAATTACTTCCTGTGGATGCCTGGCGAGTTCCGGCATCCACATGAAAAGATCATTTGTGCTTTCTAGAGATGTGCTGTAGCTCATCTCTACATAACAAAAGTGATTGCACTGTGCAGCACTGAGGCCCCCTAGTGGGCAGTGTAAAATAAAGAAAAATAAAAAGTTTTAAACCCCCCCCATAAAAGTACAAATCACCCCCCTTTTGCCCCATTGAAAATAAAACTATTAAAAAAATAAAAAATACACATATTTGGTATTGCTGCATTCAGAAATGCCTGATCTATTAAAATATAAAATTAATTAATCAGATCTGTAAACTGAGTAATGGAAAAAAAGTCCAAACGCCAAAATTACGCTTTTTTTAGTCACCATAACATTGCAATAAAATGCAATAACGGGCGAGCAAAACAAAGTATCTACTCAAAAATGGCATAATTAAAAACATCTGCTCAAGCCGCAAAAAATAAGCTGTCATACAGTCCCAGATCCCAAAAAATGAGAATGCTACAAGTCACAGAAAATGGCACAAAACTGCAATTCTTTTTCTTTAAAAACTTCTGAAATTTTTTTCACCACTTAGATGATAGTAAAAGTATACATGTTTGGTATCTACAAACTCGTAGCAACCCAAGGCATCACACCGACTTGTCAATTTTACCATATAGAGAACATGGTGATTAAAAATAACAAACGTGTAATTGCACTTTTTGCAATTTCACTGCACTTGGAATTTGTTTCCCATTTTCCTGTACACTATATGGTAAAATACATGATGTCATTCAAAAGTACAACTCATGCCGCAAAATACAAGCCCTCATATGTCTATACTGATGGGAAAATAAAAAATGTATGACTATGGGAAGAAGGGGAAGGAAAAACGGAAAATCGCAGGGAGTGAAGGGGTTAATGTTTTAGATGTAACTTTCCTCAACAATGCTAATTTTATACACAACACTGGCCTTCTTCATAGTTAATGTTCAGGTGTATATTTGGATGAATCACTGAATAACGGACAAGGACCAGGCTGCCCATGTGGCAATTCTGACATTCTAGTTGGACCGTTTGGCCATGGGCAGCATGACACCCATTTTACTTACTACAAAAATATAAACAGCAGCACTCTACAATGCTAAAATATGCTAAACTTTAATAAAGGAAATTTTGGTACTGCATTACTGCTATAGGAATATTTGAAAAAAACAAGATTCATAGCTTATGTATGGGCCAATCCATGAGAGCCCGATAACCACAACAGGGTGCATCTCATTTATCAGGAATAAACCTCTAGCTGGATTAAAAATCTACGAGTCATGGGTGGATGGGTTCCTGGCTACATAATTAAAGGAACCTGCGTTGGTCAAAGGGCGGAGTGCTCAATTATGCAAAGTGTCCTATAAGTGGCCGTCACACGCCACGATATCTTGAAAGATATCGCTTGAACGCGCCAGATGAAACATCGCATGAACGATGTCTCTGCGTGTGACGGCAAGATACGACGAGCGATTCATGATCAAATCGCAAGATCGAGATCTGAGCTCCGGACCTGATAAAGCGGTAAGAAGTGCAATATGTGACAAAAAGAAAGCATTTAGGGAATTAAAGCAAGTAGGTAGTGATGAAGCATTAAATAAATACAGAAAATTAAATAACATTTGTAAAAAGCAAATCAAGGCAGCAAAGATTGAGACAGAGAGACTCATTGCCAGAGAAAGTAAAAAGAATCCCAAAATATTTTTTAACTACATAAATAGTAAGAAACTAAAAAATGATGGTGTTGGCCCCTTTAAAAATAGTCTGGGTGAAATGGTGGATGAGGATGAGGAAAAAAACAAATATGCTAAATGACTTTTTTTCAACAGTATTTACACAAGAAAATCCCATGACAGACAATATGATCAGTGATAACAAAAATTCTCAATTAAACGTCACCTGCTTAACCCAAGAGGAAGTACGGCATCGTCTAAAAATCACTAAAATTGACAAATCCCCGGGCCCAGATGGGATACACCCCAGAGTGCTGCAGGAATTAAGTACTGTCATAGATAGACCATTATTTTTAATATTTAAAGATTCCATAATAACAGGGTCTGTACCACAGGACTGGCGTATAGCAAATGTGGTGCCAATATTCAAAAAGGGGACAAAAACTGAACTTGGAAATTATAGGCCAGTAAGCTTAACCTCTACTGTGGGTAAAATCCTAGAGGGTTTTCTAAGAGATGCTATACTGGAGTATCTGAAGAAAAATAACCTCATGACCCATTATCAACATGGTTTTACGAGGGACCGTTCCTGTCAAACTAATCTAATAAGCTTCTATGAAGAAGTAAGTTCTGGACTGGACCAAGGAAATGCAGTGGATGTGGTGTATATGGACTTTTCAAAAGCTTTTGATACGGTGCCACACAAAAGGTTGATACATAAAATGAGGGCAATGGGGATAGGGGAAAATATGTGTAAGTGGGTTAAGAACTGGCTTACTGATAGGAAACAAAGGGTGGTTATTAATGGAACACACTCAGAATGGGTCACAGTTAACAGTGGGGTACCACAGGGGTCAGTGTTGGGCCCGCTTCTATTTAATATATTTATTAATGACCTTGTAGGGGGCATACAGAGTAGAATCTCAATATTTGCAGATGACACTAAACTCTGCAGGGTAATCAATACAGAGGAGGACAATTTTATATTACAGGAGGATTTATGTAAACTAGAAGCTTGGGCTGCTAAATGGCAAATGCGCTTTAATGGGGATAAATGTAAAGTCATGCACTTGGGCAGAGGAAACAAAAGGTATAATTATGTGCTTAATTGTAAAACACTGGGCAAAACTGTCACTGAAAAAGACCTGGGTGTATGGGTAGATGACAAACTCACATTTAGTGGCCAGTGTCAGGCAGCTGCTGCAAAGGCAAATAAAATAATGGGATGTATTAAAAGAGGCATAGATGCTCATGAGGAGAACATAATTTTACCTCTATACAAGTCACTAGTGCGACCACACTTAGAATACTGTGTACAATTCTGGTCTCCGGTGTATAAGAAAGACATAGCTGAACTAGAGGGGTCCAGAGAAGAGCGACAAAAGTTATTAGAGGACTAAGGGGTCTGCAATACCAAGACAGGTTATTAAACTTGGGGTTATTTAGCTTGGAAAAACGAAGGCTTAGGGGTGATCTTATAATAATGTATAAATATATGAGGGGGCAGTACAGAGACCTTTCTAATGATCTCTTTACTCTTAGGCCTGAGACTGGGACAAGGGGGCATCCTCTACGTCTGGAGGGAAGAAGGTTTAATCATAATCACAGACGCGGATTCTTTACTGTAAGAGCAGTGAGACTATGGAACTCTCTGCCACATGATGTTGTAATGAGTGACTCACTACTAACATTTAAGAAGGGCCTGGATGCCTTTCTTGAAAACTATAATATTACCAGTTATATATACTAGATTCTTTGATAGGGCGTTGATCCAGGGAATTAGTCTGATTGCCGTATCTGGAGTCAGGAAGGAATTTTTTCCCCAATGTGGAGATTAGTGTTGCCACATGGGTTTTTTTTTGCCTTCCTCTGGATCAACATGTTAGGCTATGGGTTGAACTAGATGGACTTAAAGTCTTCCTTCAACCTTAAAAACTATGTTACTATGTTACTATGTTACCTCAGATCTTGCGATTAACGATTTCACGATCTGCCTCATCGTGGTGTATAACACCACGATGAGCGATCTCCCAGCGGCAGAGCCTATGCTGGGAGATGGTAACTATGGTACACGTCGGGTTACTAAGCGATGCGCGGCGCCTAGTAACCCGATGTGTACCATAGTAACCAGCGAGATCGCGGATCCACATCGCTGGTGAGTCTGTGTGACATCTCACCAGCGATGTGAGCGATATTGTAAGCGATCGCGCGTGCACGTGATCGCTTACAATATCGCAAGAGATATCTTAGCGTGTGACGGCCGCTTAAGATATATCAAAAAAGACTGACCAGCATCTCCAACAGGTGTGAACTGAAAAACACAGTATAACTACAAAAATATAAGTAGAGGCATGCTACAATGCTAAAATAAGCTAAAGTATGGAGGTACAGTGGGTTACTAACACTATCCAGGGGAAAAGGTGGACACTATTACTAAGTGGAGACAAAACAGAAGACTGTTACTTTGTGGAGACAGAAGGACACTATAGTAATTGTATAAAGAGAAAAATAGCACACAAAGTGTCAGTAACTCGCCCCAGCGGGGCCGTGGGATACTCAGAACTGGGCCCTCTCGTCTTCATCGGGGTTGTGGGGTGCTGTCACGGTGGTCCCCTATTGGACAGTCAGTAAGAAGGGGAATTTGGAAAGGAAAAAAAAGTAAAAACAAAATAAAAGAGTTTGTCATGACGCCACCGTGGAAGACGGCCGGTAGGGGCTGCTGCTGCGGTCTGAGACCTCTGGGGATGATGGAGTTGCAGCTGCGGTGGTGTAGCTCCCTACGGGAGGAGCGGGTCCCCAGGGCATCCAGAGTTAAGGTGATTTGGGGTGATGGGGAGCCAGCGGGGATGAGCTGGCTGCGGAGCTGGATCAGGAATACTCTCAGGCAGGCTCCTGCTGCCTGCGCAGTGTTTCGGCCTACTACTCCGCAGGCGCAAAATGAACAGTCTGACACAATGCTGACTTTCAACCAGGTTTACTTGTCTTCTTTCGTCAGGCACTTCAAGATATAGCACAAGTACAGTAGTGGCTCCGGTAGTCCTTGTCAACCAGGATGACTTGTCCAGTGCACCCCCTTTTGTGTTCCTTTCTCTTGGGCCTCTCTTCTCAGCGCTGCCTATTCTCCTCCTTCCTGCACTCGCCTCCACACGCAGAGCCCCGATTCAGCAGCTAAGGGCCTTCTTGGGTGACTCGCAGGGTCCCCTGGCCCTAGTACGGCTGCCTTCTCTGCAGTGCGTCGGGAGTTGGCCACTGTAAAAATGAGAATGCGCAATAGGGTCTTATCTCCTAAAAGAGATGCGTGGTGATAGATAGTATGAAATCTGCTCACCTGGTCAGGTTGTGTGACCCACAACCAGTATAATCGCTTAGAACAATGCAGCTGCCGCAGGGACCCCACTTCCACAGTTCACTGTGGAGTAGATCAGGTTCCAGGACAAAGTGCCTTAAAAGTCTCCCTGAGGAAGGAGCCAGGAGGGGCTTCGAAACGCGTAGGAATAAAAGTTTTATTAACCCAGATACCCTGGTGAGTCTGATATTCCTTTGGGCAGCAGCGCGGACGTTTAAGGGAGTTGGCCACGACTCATAGAGATCTTGTGGCCCCCATTTCTGTGGTTGAAGCTTGAAGCTTCCCCACCACCTTCAGAGCCAGGCCCCTGGTTCTTGTTGTGCCCCTCCACCTTATGGCAGATTCGGGCGTACGGGTGGATCGCTCACTTCCTGCACCCCTAGGGCTCTCTCTGTCTCTTTGCAGTCTGCTGTCCTGGGACCCTGGGCAAGACACATGCCGCTCACACCTTCCAGGTCCTTCTCCTTTGCCCTCTCTCCTCTGCTCCCTTGCTGGACTGACCTGTCCACGTCCTGTGTCTTGTCCCTTTTGTTTCTCTGCTGAACTGCCCAGCCCAAACTTCGTGGTGCCTGCTTTTACCTACTTTCTGACTGCTCCTCTAACTTTCCACCCACCACCTGTCTCCACTTCCCCCCCGCTGTCCTACAGCTGCCTGCTGAGCCATCCCACTAACTGGGTTCACCTGCTCGCTCTGGTACCGGGGTGTGTTGGGTGTGATTGTGGGTGACTGGACTTACCGATCCCAACTGCCGCAAACTAATAGTGGCGAACAGACCGCAGGGGTGCCATGCTAGCTTACCTTTGCACCCTTGTAAGTAGGTTCTTAGATCAGCACGGATAAGTCTTGGTCCAAGCAGTGAGTCAAAATGCAGGAGAAGGAAACAATTCGGCGATAACAAGAAAGCCAGTGGCAAGGACAAAAAAAAAATTCTTTAATTCTTTAATAAATCCAATATAAAAAAGACAATTGTGGCACCCCTGCAGTCTGGTCGCCACAGAGGCACTGCACCCAAGCCATTGTGGCGCCCCATCAGGTAGGCCGCCACCAGAGGTACTGCACTCCTCCATTAGAGGGAGAGTTGTGCCTCTGGTCTCCAAGTACTGGGATGGTGCAGTTGAGCTTCACACGCACACAACACTTAGAACCCCAGGATGGTGGGTAGACCCTGAGGGAGGACCCAAGCACAGCCAGGAGGGAAAGTGTAGGGGGAAGAGAAGGAGAGAGAACATCGGAAAGAAAGTAGTGGAGTGGAAGTCGGGAGTGTAGGCGTGGTGTGGTGCCGACCCCCGCGGGTTGGAGCACGACCAGTCTCACTCCGGGAGGGAAAGACTGACAGGTGTAGAGGAGGAAAGGAACCCTTGGGGTGCAGAATGAGACGTAGATCCCCGTACGCCAGTATCTGGCGAGACAGAGGGGCTGGTAGACGACACAGAGAGCCAGCCCTAATCAAGGCGCGGATGCTTCAAGCTCGAACCATTTAACCGGAGGCCCCAAGCTTCTAACGGGAGCTGAGGCCGAATACCCGACACAACTTGGAGTTGGCGGCTGAACTATGGAGCAGTGCTCGGAAGGGGTAAAACTGAGCACCCGTGGCTGTTGGTACTTGAGCTCTGTGCTGTGGAGGCGCTGAGAGGAGTGGTGAGACTATCTTATAGCGCTGAGGGACCACCAGAGACAGAAACACCAAGTAAGAGAGGCAGGAACACCAACTAAGGCTCAACTGCACTGCCCCAGTTCTGGAGACAACTCTGAACCGGATGTTTGCAAGGGAAGTACCTGACGACCATGCTGAAACCACTGGGTAAAAGTAACAGAACGCCAGCTGTGGTGTGTGAGACTTTCTTTAGCGGTGATCACCAGCTGCAGAAGCCGCATGAGACTCCGGGTTGCTGATGACCTAATGACCATCTGCCAAGGTACAAACTGACTCCTCCATCCTACTGCCCTGGGGACCGCGCTTCACCTGTGGGGAGTGGAACCATCCAAGCTGCTGGTCACCACCCCAGAGGTTCTGAAGCAGCAGCGGCTGCCCTGGCCGCATACCACAAGTGACATCACGAATACCCCCTTTTCCCTGTCATCTACCCTCGTAAATTAAATGACACCTCCAGCATCACAGGACCGGGTCTCGGCCCCCGTCTGACCCGGTGAAAAGTACCGAGAGTGAAGAATAATGGATTCCCAAGTAACTAAGGGCCCTGGAGTGGGAGTGTCACCATCGGTGTTGTATTCCACTCCCAGGTAAGGAGGGAACACAAATCTGAGACAAACAAACACCAGCACCCAACACCTAACCCCAGGATGAGGGATCTTGAGGAAGGGCCCCATCTTCTGGCTGGGGGTGGGAGTAAGTAGAGGGGGTGGGAAGAGGACAGTTCAGAGAGAGAGGGCGAAGAGAGAGGAGTTGGAGTGAGCGGAGGAGTAGAGAGAGGGGGCACGGGAGTGGAGGATCCACCCGTGGGGCCCCGAATCCAGACCAGACATGAGTCGGGCAGAGGGACTGTTGCAAGAGGGGACTGGTCTCAATCTAGTGGGAATGCTCCAAGGTTCCACCAGGAAACTGGAGGCGGCTGCACCTGTACAGGCAGTGGCTACTGACTATGAAAACTCGCTGAAACGGTGGTTAGGCTTAGGGTCAGGGGACAGGTCGCTTATCACTCGACAAGGACTGCAGCCACCTGTTAGGACACTGTGCATGAAGACACAGGGCAGGAGAGGCGAGTAGCCAGCGTGGGAGAGTCAACCAGGAGAGGCTTATGACAGGGTGTCTTGGAGGAGTTGGCCCAAGCTGCCTAGGAGTTGGCTGGATTGCAGACCCGGAGGACACGGTGCCCCTGCTGGGCTGTACTGCTAAACTGAACTGTGAGTAAATGCTTGAGAACTGCAACCCCGGTGTCCTCCAATTATTCCCGATGCCATCCTGCACCATTGCACAGTCACCATCACAGTCCCAATAGACTGCTACACTAACCCTGGGGCCCCACTCCACCTGTGGGGATCGATTCCATCCTGGCTGCCATTCCATCCACCCCAGCGCTGGTCACCTATGACCAGGTTCCATAGGTAGCATCACAAAATAGACTACGAGTATCCCCTGTAAATAGCCAAAGATAAAGGGGGATCGCTAGACAATATTAATTTAACACATATAAGCAAGATATATGCTTATATATCCACTGTAAATACCCCTTCACTACATGGCCAGGGCCACGGAGCTGGGCCACAGCCACCGTGACCTCCCCAAGAAAGTCAACCAACCCGGCTACTGAGTATTCCCCGGCCCTTACGGCCATTGCATCTGGCGTCACGAACAGGATCTGGACCCCCGCTAAAACCAGGTCCCGTGCGCCCAAAAACTGTGTGCCATAGACTGTGTTATAAAAGACTTGTGTAATGGCAACTGCCATGTACTCATGCCATGTGCTGGCTAAGGGGAGTGACACAGCCTCCCATCGTGGGATGGGCCAGCCAAGAGCGCCAAAATCCATGCCCGCCCAGCACAGAGACAGTAACCATAAAGGACTTGCCAATAACTAAAACCGCTCCGCCCCCCGGTGTGGCCGACAACACAAAGAGCAGGAAACACTCATGAAGGAGAGGAGGAGAAGGAGGTAGAGCTGCAGAGAGAGAAGTGTGTAGCTGCCTGAGCACCATGGTGGGCAGCGGAAAAGAAACTGTGTCACGGGTGTGTCAGGAGGCACGGATGAGACTGTAGAGGTCACTCGCAGAAGGTCCCAGCGTTTGGCCAAAATGTCCACATCCTAAATAAAAATGTCTCTGTCGATTTAAGAGGCATTTCCCTTTTAGTTAAAGCTGGAGGTCACTAGGACCCATCTGATTCCTTACCTTGGAGCTGCCTATATATTTCCCTTGACTCCCAGAATGCACTGCTGGTGATAGCCTCAGGTGTTCCTGATTGTTTCTTGGATCAAAGCAGTATTTCTTGGAGCCTGCTGGTTTGCTGCTTGGATCTACTAAAGCTAAGTGTATTTCTTTCCCACTTTCTATGTTTTCTTTCTGTGTTTTCTAGTTGCTAGCCGGGTTGACTAGTGTTCACCCGCTCTGAGCCCTGTGTAGTGGTAGTCCAGGGACAGTCAGGGAATAGGTATCCTGGCGGTGACAGTTGCGGAAACTGTATAGGGACGTTAGGGGAGCCAGGTGTCAGTGCTAGTTGTTCTAGGGTTCACCATCTCCACTTTTTACCCTTAGCATCAGGGACTCCTTCCCCTCTACTGTCGTCGTCCAGTGCTGGGTGTATCCCTACACCCAGCATGACACTTCAGTACCCGAGGTCGATGAGGCGGACTCCCCCGGTGGCCGATGGGTGTCCCTGGATCCGTTGCCATCCATGGATCCAGAGCTACTGAAGACAGAGATGGAGTAGCTGAGTTGGCAGCTTTTCAAAGTCCAGATGACGACACTCAACAAGTGGAGGAGGGCCCTGCTGGAGAAGGCTGCCCAGCCACTGAATGTGCCGCATCCACCACCCCTGACTCCGGAGAGACACAGCACTGGAGCAGCGACCATAATAGCAGGTACCGCCACCCTTGTTGCTGAAAGCACCTGGTTGGGCCCCTGAAATTCCCTCCAGATACAAAACCTGGCCAGGTGTCCAGAGACCTGAGTTGGGATAGAAGCGTGGCCCCGGGAGACAGGTTGCCGGCCCCACTGCTGCCTGAGCTATCATCTAACAGGGAGATGACCCAGGCAGAGACAATCCACTTCCGCTGCATGCGCCGGGGAGATGAGCTGATGGGGTTCCCTGGGGAGGTCCAGGTGGGGAAGGCCCGTGTAGGAGATGTACTAGAGATCATCCCCGAGGAGGACTATCACTGGCAGCGACAGGCTGCAGAGGAGGCTGAGAAGTGGACGTACCAGGCCAGGTGACGGGCCTATGCGGATATGAACCTCAAAGCTAAAAGCCAGACCCGCAAGGTCCAAGCCACCGACCGGCCTGAACCGAGACTAGGCTCGGTTGTGAACTTTAACCTCCACAAGAGGTGGGGCTTTATACAAGAACCCCAGATGACTAACAAAATTTTTGTTAACCGGAGGAATGTGGAGTCACACTTACCTAAAGGGTCTCCCAGCAGAGACCTATACCCAGGAGAATGGATGGAGTACATGCGGCATCGTAGGTGGTATGCACTGAACATGAAAAAAATGTCAGCTGAGGTGCCATCCCCAAACCCTGCGGTTCCTGAATCCGCAGCACCATCTGCAGCTTCAGCCCCGGTCACGCCGCCACCTACTGTTAGACCTGGTCGACTGACTACTCATGCGCAGGATCGATCCCTTCGTCGGCAAAGTTGCAGCCTACGTATACTTTGGTCCAGTGACTATGGAGGTGGTTTGCAAGTACTCCCTGGCAGAGGAGGTTGCCAGTTGGCAAATGTGTTGTTCTGGAAATGAGTATTGCATATACTAGTATTACCTGGATAGGTTTATTAGTGCTTATAAGTGTGTACAGCTACTATGTTATAAATAGTACGTTTCAGGTACTAGGCTAGGTAGTAGAACTGTAAATAGTAGAATGTAGATCGCATTTTAGTTAGCCGGCTAGCCTTGTGTACATAGTCGTTTATTATAATGGACAATTTAATTATGGATGATGACATAATTAGGACTCCTCTTGTATTTAGTTGCACTTCTCAACGTGCCTCTTGTTGGTTTTCAGGCCAACATGGTAAGGTGCATTGTTGAACCTTATTGCACTTTACCCAGTCAACTTGCACTAAGACACCCAGGCCTTAACTATAAACTGTCAGCGTGGCTGAAGAGCCAAATAAGTCTCATAAACGGTTAATTAGCGTGCACTCTTCGTGTGAGTTGGAGGTGCTATTTGTAGGGGTCATCAAAGACCCTGCATATAGTAAGTCTTATTGAACAAAAGCACTCTCAGTAAGCAGTTTTGCTAGTGAAAAAGTCGTGTTGTTTTTATTAGTGCTGTACACATTAGAAATGCGACCTGGAGTTTGACGTTTCGGCTATTATCCAATAGCCTTTTTCAAAAGTCGCTGTGGGTGAATACAGAAAGTGAAAGTGTAAGACATATATACATATAAACAACTGTATACAGTGTTATATACATATTGTGATATTCTGTTACAGGATATGAAGTGATAACAACATTCTGTCTATGTTGTGTGTACACATTCTACTGACCCTTTTAATAGAAGGACATCAATACACTAGACAAGGAGATATGGTCTTTGTGTTTTAATCGGTATATACCTATAGTGAGACATATAGGGGATAGTGGTACAGTTACCTGGCGACCTGCATCCAGGGCTTAATGCTGTGTTGATATGGAGTCCATGTATGGCTATATACACCTTTTTTTTCAGGTGTGATTTTCATATTGCCCACACTTGTTACTTGACACAGGTGAGTTTGATTGAGTATCACATGCTTGAAACAAAGTTGTTTACCCACAATTTTGGAAAGGTGGCAACAATTTTGCCTGTCTTATTTTTAGGGTTTTGTGTAAAATTATGACTAATTTGTCTTTTTCTGTGTTTTTTTGTTTTGCTTCAATACACACAGGAAATAAACGTGTATAATAAATTGTGCAATTGAAATAATTTTGTGGGAGAAATACTTCATTTTCTGGAACATTTTCAATGGTGGCAACACTTTCAGCCATGACTGTATATAGAGGAGATAGGGAGGCAACGTTACTATAGGGGGGCACAATAGGTTCACTATTACTTTGTGGAGGTACAGAATGTGCCTGTATTACTACATAGTGGAACCAAAATGGCACTGTGACTATGTGGAGGTAAAATAGGGGTAACTGTTACTATGTGGATGTAAAATAGGGGTGACTGTTACTATGTGGAAGCATAATGGGGGTGACTCTTACTATGTGGAGGTATAATAGAAGCGAATGTTACTATGTGGAGGTAGGACAGGATCGACTGTTACTATGTGGAGGTAGGACAGGATCGACTGTTACTATGTGGAGGCTTAATGCTGGTGACTCTTACTATGTGGAGGTATAATAGAAGCAAATGTTACTATGTAGAGGTATAATTTGGTTGACTGTTACTATGTGGAGGTAGAATAGGAGTGACTGTTACTATGTGGAGATGTAACAGGGGCGACTGTCACTATGTGGAGGTATAATAAGGGTGATTATTACTATGTGGACGTATAATAGGGGTGACTATCACTATGCAGAGGTATAACAGGGGTGACTATTACTATGTGGAGGTATAATAGGGTCCACTGTTCCTATGTGGAGGCATAATAGGAACAATTGTCACTATGTGGAGGTATAATAGGGGGAGTGTTACTATGTGGAGGTATAATGGGGATGACTGTTACTATGTGGAGGCATAATAAGGGTGACTGTTACTATGTGGAGGCATAATAAGGGTGACTTACTATGTGGAGGCATAATAAGGGTGACTGTTACTATGTGGAGGCATAATAAGGGTGACTGTTACTATGTGGAGGTATAATAAGGGTGACTGTTACTATGTGGAGGTATAATAAGGGTGACTTACTATGTGGAGGCATAATAAGGGTGACTGTTACTATGTGGAGGCATAATAAGGGTGACTGTTACTATGTGGAGGCATAATAAGGGTGACTGTTACTATGTGGAGGTATAATAAGGGTGACTGTTACTATGTGGAGGTATAATAAGGGTGACTTACTATGTGGAGGTATAAAGGACTATATGGGGATTAATAAGGTGAGTTACTATTGATTATAAGGGTGACTTACTATGTGGAGGTATAATAAGGGTGACTTACTATGTGAGGCATAATGGGTAGTTACTAGAGGTATTAGGGGACTTACTATGTGGAGGTATAATAAGGGTGACTTACTATGTGGAGGTATAATAAGTGTGACTTTACTTTAGGTTAATGGGGCCTACATGTGGAGTATAATAGGGTGACTTACTATGTGGAGGTAAGGTATGTTACTAAGTATTAGGTGCACTGTTACTATGTGGAGGTATAATAAGGGTGCCTGTTACTATTGAGTATATAGGTGACTGTTCTATGTGAGCATAATAAGGGTGACTGTTACTATGTGGAGGCATAATAAGGGTGACTGTTACTATGTGGAGGTATAATAAGGGTGCCTGTTACTATGTGGAGGTATAATAAGGGTGACTGTTACTATGTGGAGGTATAATAAGGGTGACTGTTACTATGTGGAGGCATAATAAGGGTGACTATTACTATGTGGAGGTATAATAAGGGTGACTTTACTATGTGGAGGCATAATAAGGGTGACTGTTACTATGTGGAGGTATAATAAGGGTGACTGTTACTATGTGGAGGTATAATAAGGGTGACTTACTATGTGGAGGTATAATAAGGGTGACTATTACTATGTGGAGGTATAATAAGGGTGACTTACTATGTGGAGGTATAATAAGGGTGACTTACTATGTGAGGTATAATAAGGGTGACTTACTATGTGGAGGTATAATAAGGGTGACTTACTATGTGGAGGTATAATAAGGGTGACTACTATTAGTATATAAGTGTGACTGTTTTAGTGAATAATAGGGTGACTTTACTATGTGGAGGTATAATAAGGGTGACTGTACTATGTGGAGGCATAATAAGGGTGACTTACTATGTGGAGGTATAATAAGGGTGACCTTACTATGTGGAGGTATAATAAGGGTGACTTACTATGTGGAGGTATAATAAGTGTGACTGTTACTATGTGGAGGCATAAAAAGGGTGACTGTTACTATGTGGAGGTATAATAAGGGTGACTGTTACTATGTGGAGGCATAATAAGGGTGACTGTTACTATGTGGAGGTATAATAAGGGTGCCTTGTTACTATGTGGAGGTATAATAAGGGTGACTGTTACTATGTGGAGGTATAATAAGGGTGACGTTACTATGTGGAGGCATAATAAGGGTGACTGTTACTATGTGGAGGTATAATAAGGGTGACTGTTACTATGTGGAGGTATAATAAGGGTGACTGTTACTATGTGGAGGTAATAAGTAAGGGGACTGTTACTATGTGGAGGTATAATAAGGGTGACTTACTATGTGGAGGTATAATAAGGGTGACTTACTATGTGGAGGTATAATAAGGGTGACTTACTATGTGGAGGCATAATAAGGGTGACTTTACTATGTGGAGGTATAATAAGGGTGACTGTTACTATTGTGGAGGTATAATAAGGGTGACTTACTATGTGGAGGTATAATAAGGGTGACTTTACTATGTGGAGGTATAATAAGGGTGACTTTACTATGTGGAGGTATAATAAGGGTGACTTACTATGTGGAGGTATAATAAGGGTGACTTACTATGTGGAGGTATAATAAGGGTGACTTACTATGTGGAGGCATAATAAGGGTGACTTTACTATGTGGAGGTATAATAAGGTGACTGTTACTATGTGGAGGTATAATAAGGGTGACTTACTATGTGGAGTATAATAAGGGTGACTTACTATGTGGAGGTATATAAGGGTGACTGTTACTATGTGGAGGTATAATAAGGGTGACTGTTACTATGTGGAGGATAATAAGGTGACGTTACTATGTGGAGGTATAATAAGGTGACTGTTACTATGTGGAGGAAAATAAAGGGTGACGTTACTATGTGGAGGCATAATAAGGGTGACTGTTACTATGTGGAGGTATAATAAGGGTGACTGTTACTATGTGGAGGTATAATAAGGGTGACTTACTATGTGGAGGTATAATAAGGGTGACTGTTACTATGTGGAGGTATAATAAGGGTGACTTACTATGTGGAGGTATAATAAGGGTGACTGTTACTATGTGGAGGTATAATAAGTGTGACTGTTACTATGTGGAGGTATAATAGGGGCAACTGTTACTATGTGGAGGTATAATAAGGGTGACTTTTACTATGTGGAGGCATAATAAGGGTGACTGTTACTATGTGGAGGTATAATAAGGGGGACTTACTATGTGGAGGTATAATAAGGGTGACTTACTATGTGGAGGTATAATAAGGGTGACTTACTATGTGGAGGTATAATAGGGGCGACTGTTACTATGTGGAGGTATAATAAGGGTGACTTACTATGTGGAGGCATAATAAGGGTGACTGTTACTATGTGGAGGTATAATAAGGGTGACTTACTATGTGGAGGTATAATAGGGGCGACTGTTACTATGTGGAGGTATAATAAGGGTGACTTACTATGTGGAGGCATAATAAGGGTGACTGTTACTATGTGGAGGTATAATAAGGGTGACTGTTACTATGTGGAGGTATAATAGGGGCGACTGTTACTATGTGGAGGTATAATAAGCGTGACTGTTACTATGTGGAGGTATAATAAGGGTGACTTACTATGTGGAGGTATAATAGGGGGAGTGTTACTATGTGGAGGTATAATAGGGGGAGTGTTACTATGTGGAGGCATAATAAGGGTGACTGTTACTATGTGGAGGTATAATAAGCGTGACTGTTACTAT